>CM073139.1:35164178-35207255 GCA_037039145.1 Fundulus diaphanus | reverse complement strand
TTAAGCACAGACAGAGCAGGTTTCCTCTCTGCTCTTGACTGCATGCAGGGCTTTCAGGACGAGGCAGCTGCCAATGTCTGTCAGACTTAGACTTAGACAAACTTTATTGTAATTTTGTATGCACAGAGTGCGTACAGAACGAAATTCGTTTGCATACAGCTTGAGAATTTCAGTGAATTGCAGTGGATTCAGAATAAAGCTGAATAAAGCAATAAAGCACTTATTTTCTCAGTGTTGTCAGACAGCACTGAGGAAAATAAGGAGGGACGATAACAATAGACCCACTCCGTTTTTGGGTGATCCCTAATATTAGTGTTGTCCTTCTAAAGTTAAACCTTTCCAATGAGAAACTTCTTGTTTCTCATTGTCTTTGGCCAATCAATGAACGGCAGTCTGTTGTCAGACCAACTGATGTTGTATACACTGTGTATCAGTCTGAAAAGGAGCTGTAGAGCTCGATTTCCAAGACAAGACTAAGACCGTTATCATCAACAGGCTAAAACCAAGTGAGGAGCTCTGTTTTGTTATTTGTAGTCTGTGAAACATATCATGTCATTGAGCAAACTCTCCAGTGAAAGATTTTTGCTGCTTTTGTCTAAAAAATTCAAGGATACATGTCATGTACTTTGTTAATTTTATAAGGCACCAAGCAACATAAATCTTTGTGTTTTGACTTTTGTCCAATCTAATTTATTTATAAAGCATATTTACAAACAGATTGTTGACCAAAGCGCAGTAGATGTCAATAGCACAAATAATAACAATAAAATAGTCTATTGCTGTCTCTCTTGCCTTTAAATTGAGTATTTCCACCTTTGGCCATGTAGTTTGAACTCTTGCCGTTTGTCACTAGTCTTTATTCCCCTTGCCACCATGGGTTCTCTGAGCAAGACCCTTAGCCCCAGATTGCTCCATGGGTGCTTTAATAGCTGCCATTGTTCCCAAAGGGATGGGTTAAATTTAGAAGACAAATTTCATTGGACTATGAAAACATTTCTTCTTCTGACAGTAGCATGCTAGGCTTAGGCTAACGTATAGCATGAACACGCTTTTTCTTTACAAAGGTTTGGATATGTTGACCCGCTGACTCTGGTGTTACTAAATGGAGATGGACTTAGCTGGGAGAAACGAACGAGAAAAGGACGATTTTTGAGTCGTGCAAAAAGCCTTAACCTCCCAAGTATGTATATAAAATGCCAATAAATACCACGCTAATAACAAGCTAATAACAGCTAGCACATTAGCTTATTTTGACCCGAATCCATGACATCCCTCATTTGATTGTAAACACACCACACACTGCACGCTTATGCTCAAACAGTCTATGAAACAAATAGACCATCAATGGGTTGATGGTCTATTTGTCAGGAGGGGTTGTTTATGTGTGTATGTAAACTTCAGTGATGCCTAGGTTATTACTTTGTGCTTGTTATTTCTCTAAAGTTGCTTGTAAATTTCATGTCTTATGGTGTGCTTGTTTTTGAACATGAAAGTTGCTATTTGGACTCAATAGCAAGCAACCCCTGTTGCTTGCTATTGAGGCGCGCAAGAAGAACTATTAAGTGACCCACTGGAACCACTATTGTAAAGATTACTGTCAGATTTATGTGATTTGAACAAGGAAAGAATCAACTAATTTTAGCCTTACCTTGTTGAAAGATAAGACTTGCTGTGTTTCCAAAAGCATCTATTTGTGAATAGAAAGAAACAACAGTGCTGCCATCTGCAGGGCATTTCTTGTGATACTGATGATATTAAAAGGGGGACAGACTCTTTAAAGTTTGATACAGCATTATCTAATAAAGATCTACTATAATGGAACCCTCTTTTAAGGGGTGGAGAAATCAGTTAAATTGAACTCAAAGGTTATTAAAAAGAGTTGTGAGGAAATACTGTTAATTTTTCACAGTCAATGCCATATGTCAGCACAAGGTCTAAAGTATGAAGCCAAGAGTGCGTTGGCTTATGCACATTTTAAGCAAAACCAATTGAATCTAGGATAGTTTTACAGGCTACACTAAGGTTATCACAATTCAGTGTCAACATGAATGTTGAAATCCCCCCGCTATAATAACCTTGTCAGTGTTTATCACCAATCAGATAAGAAGTCCTGACAGCTGATCCAGAAACTGAGTGTAAGGGCCTGGTGGAACGATACAAAACAATAAACAGAAGAGGTTTTATTGCTTTGCCATTTGGATGAGGGAAACTGAAGGTTAAATGTTCAAAAGAACTGTAGTTATTAATTGGCCTGGGACTAATTAATAAATCAGACTGAAAGATGGTTGCTACTCCTCCTCCTCTTCCCGTTAGATCTGGGAATGTGGAAATTTGATTAATTGGAAGGAGTTGACTCATTTATACTAACGTAGTCCTCTTGTAGCCAGGTTTCTGTGAGACAAAATAAATCAATCTGATAACAGAAATCAATTAATTAACTAACCAAGTCTTTGGAGGGAGAGACCTTATATTTAATAGACCACATTTAATTCTATAATTTTTTTGGTTCAAAGTGATCCGTATGGATTTGTATTAGATTTTTATGATTTGTTTTTGATCTGTTAAGTTTTGGCCATGGAAAGACACCGTCTCAATAGGATAATGGGTGGGTAACAGTACAAGAAACTGCAGAGAGATGTGTTAAACTACGGCTCTGCATCCTGGTCTGGACCCTGGGTTATCAGCATTTAGGAGAACTAATAAATCCGGCCAGATTTCTAGAAGGAAGAGCTGCACCAATCCAAAGTAGAATGGATGCCGTCTCTCCGTATCAGACAAGATTTTCCCCAGAAAGTTTGCCGATTATCAATGTAGCCCACGGTATGTTTTTTTCAGGACACCACCTAGACAACCAGCCGGTTGAATGATGACATGCGGCTAAACATGTCATCATTGGTCAGATTAGGGCAGGGGACCAGAGAAAGAATTACGGAGGGTCCCGACATTGTTTTAGCAAACTTACACACTGAAGCAACACCAAACTATAGTGACCTCCGATCGGCGTAACCGGGTGTCATTACCACCAGCCGTGAATAACAGTCTTACTGTGATTTACGCTATTTCCTTAGCCAGCAGTTTCAGATAGGATTTGATGTCGTCCATTCTGGCCCCCTGGCAGGCATTTGACTATTGGTCCCTGGTGTCTCTAGTGCTATGTTTCTTACTATGGAGCTGACAATCACCAGGGTCGGTGGTTTCTCAGCGGGGTTGTGTCGTGGTGGAACATTGGTGTTTTGAGATCACTGCTATGTTGTAAGCAAACTTATCCAAGTGCAGAAGAAAGTTGCCCCCCTGACAGTTCATACAGAAAGTCATCCTACAGATTTCTGGCCCACGCCCCCTACAAGGGTGTGAATACTTTAGCAAGGAACTGTAAACAAACAAGTCATAAGAAACATCAATGCAAACATTTATACATTACTAAATTACCAAAAAAAAATCTTCATTAAAATGTGCCTCAGTTCAGAATGACTCAAAATACTATCTAATGTGCTTAATGTGTTTCAATCTTTCCTGTAGATGCTACGCAGACACTGATTGTTAAAGAAGAAGCTTATTTAGACCACATACCTCCTATCGACATGGATGACCCAAATCCTCCCCCACATAAAGGAGGAACATGAGGGGAGTCTACATCAGTCTGCCAGGAGAGCAGCTCAATAGGAAGGAGGTGATTAATGCCATCGGGGTTTCCAGTCGTCTCTCCTCCCATAAAGAGTCTGGATGATGAGCAAGTGTCTGCTGTTCTCACAGCTTTATCCAGACCAAAGTAAAGGCAGAGAGCTTCCCAGAAGAGAATGATGAGAAGAAACCAGCAGAGACGAAGAGAAAGAGAAGATCATGAAGAAAAGAAACTTTATTTTTCTTTAGAGAGTGAAGATACTCAGAAGGATGAAGAGGACAGTGATGTAGAGCACCCTCTCTCTGACTTGAAAACACTTTTCAGACTTTGGATATAAGAAATGTTCTACAGAAAAGAAAAATGTGGAGTCACAGAGGAAAGTTCAGACAGGAATGGAGCTTAGCTGCGAAGACTGTGGCAAAACTTTTATTGGAAAATACGCTCTAAACACACACATAAGAATCCACACAGGAGAGAAGCCTTTCTGTTGTGATCTATGTGGGCAAGGATTTATTCAAAAATCTGATTTAAACAGACACATGAGAATCCATACAGGAAAGAAGCCTTTCAGTTGTGATATGTTGTGGACAAAGATTTATCCAAAAATCTGATTTAAACAGACACATGAGAATCCACACAGGAGACAAACCTTTCTGTTGCGATCTGTGTGGACAAAGATTTAGCCAAAAAGCAACTTTAAATGCTCACATGAGAATCCATACAGGACAGAAGCCTTTCTGTTGTGATCTGTGTGGAAAGCATTTTAGCCAAAAAGCACATTTAAACACGCACTCAAGAATCCATGCTGGACAGAAGCCTTTCTGTTGTGATCTCTGTGGACGAAGATTTAGTCAAAAAGCATCTTTTAAAGAAACAACACCATAATCCATTCAGGACAGAAACTTTTCCCGTTGTGATCTATGTGGACAAAGATTTAGCGAGAAATCTAATTTAAACAGAAACGTGGAGAATCCATACAGGACAGAAGCCTTTCTGTTGTGATCTATGTGGACAAAGATTTTACCCAAAAAGAAACTTTAACCACACACATGGAGAATTCACACCAGGGACAGAAGCCAATCTATTGTGATCTATGTGGGCAAAGATTTCGCCACAAACAGCATCTTTAAAACGCACACCATGAGAATTCATACAGGAAAGAAGTCACTCTGTTATGTGATCTATGTTGATAAAGGTTTAACCAAAACACATTCTTAAACAAACAGGATGGAAATCCATAAAGGATGGAAAATGGTGTGCTCTCAGTGTATGCACGCTGCTCTAATCCCCAGTGCCACCCTCCTAGGTAATGAGATTTCTTTAAGGTCGTCTGATGTTTTTTCCACATTAGGAAGTATTTTTTTTTTTTTTTGAGAAACATGGTTGTTTATCCTTGATAGGTGAGTGATGTGCACTGTGACTGGTTAAGATAACGTTCACATAGATTTGATCCAGATGTTTAACTTACACTACATAAGAAGAAACATAAGCCTTTTTTCCCTAATTGTAGGGAAAAACCTGAAACTGTAAATGAATCCTTCCTGTCTTAAAGCCCCACTAGTTTTTGAGTGGCTCTCCCCCTTCAGGACCTTTTGAAAATAGCACTGTTGTAAACTCCTCTGCATAGTCTCCACACCCCAGAGCTATAGCTCTCTCTCTCTCTCTTCTCTCTCTCTCTCTCTCTCTCTCTCTCTCTCTCTCTCTCTCTCTCTCTCTCTCTCTCTCTCTCTCTCTCTCTCTCTCTCTCCTCTCTCTCTCTCTCTCTCTCTCTCTCTCTCTCTCTCTCTCTCTCTCTCTCTCTCTCTCTCTCTCTCTCTCTCTCTCTTCTCTCTCTCTCTCTCTCTCTCTCTCTCTCTCTCTCTCTCATCTCTTTTCTCTTTTTCTCTCTCTCTCTCTTTCTCTCTCTCTCTCTTTCTCTCTCTCTCTTATATTTCTTGAAATAGTTGCTGTTTTTATGAATGTTTATTTCAGGATCGGGAGAGATCGGCAAACACAAATAAGCACTCAAACACTGTTTCTGTTAGAATATAAGCTACACATTTATTATTATTCCCCACAGAATACAGCACATCAAAACAACTAGCTCTTCACACCCGCAAAGTAGCAAGCATTAAAGCAACATGCTTTCAAACAAACGTGACGCTCAACAGATTCTCAGAATCAGCCCTTACCATTGACACGAACTGGGAGCCCTCAGTCCTAGGTTAAGATCAGTGTTCACGATGCCGGTATCCACACACGAACTCACGGCAGACTCACCGGGCTGAGGGCAGTCTCCTCTTTATATACTTGTAAACAAAGAGTCAGATGTGGAACGAGAGTGGCCATTTCTCCCTCCACAGCTGCCCTGCCTCCCAAAGCATGTCCATACTCCCCAGATGTCGTCGAGATAACGGAAATAATGTTGAGGTAGCTTTCTGCATTTCTGAAATACTGTCTGTTCCCATTCTGTCATGTATATATTGGCGTACGCCGGTGCGAACCTCTTCCCCATAGCCGTGCCTTTAACCTGAAGGTAATACCTCCCGTTAAATTCAAAATCATTGAGTGTTAAATTCAGGTGAAGTAACTCAAGTAACTCCTTGTCAGTCAGTCGACCCTCTACCGGGTGTGCCTCCAAACAGCGTTTAATGGCCGCCATACCCAACGGTATTTCAATGTTGTATAAAGACTGGCCACGTCCATGGTAAAGAGAAAGCAAGGCTCCTTAAACCGGTTATGAAGCATTAATCGTTGAAGTGGCAGATCAGAGAGATTTTTCTCACAGATGATGTCCACATAGCTATTTATTAATTCTGATAATTTTTTTCCGGTCTCCTACCTGCATCTGTCGTTTTTTGCGTTCTCAAAATCCATGGAATCAAAACGATCTCGCTAGGCGGACTTTCCCAGTGACGTCATAGCGGGAGTCACAACCTGGAAGCCGGCACCCGCTATACTGTCTGAGTACTAAATGGATAATGTTGTTTTGCTTTCACGGCTTTTTTTACAAGATGCCTCGTCGTTGTGTCACTATGTACTGTTCCCATGAAGATTGAAGATTGCATGAGTGGCCAAAAGACACTTAGAACCCGTTTGTGGCTCGTCATTTTAAAGACGACTGCCTCGGTGCTCCGGGGGAGGGGGACTTTGGCTCTTCACAAACGCTGCTCTTCCTCTGTAGATTTTAACGGCAGCTTGCATCCATTATTGTTGCACTACTGCCATCTATTGGATCCTAATATCTATTCCTCAAATTCTCTGATCCCAGTATTTTTTTTAAACCTAAAAATCTTCTTTTTCCCCTAAATACTATTTAGCTCATAAACCACATTCTCAAATTTAAATTCCTATTAAAACCTAATTCCGTTTTTAATAATCTTTGATTTACATATCTTCTACAATTAATAAAAACATGTTCTATTGTTTCTACATCATGACACCAACTACAAAAACCAGTAAGATGTTTCCTGTGACCGGTTCTTATTCTATTTAGAATTATGATGAACAGCCATAACCTCATAATATATTTTGATGATTATGTGTACATCCATTTTGAATACTCAATGCAGATAATCACTACAAATAATTTTATTTATATTAGTATCCTCCACCCATTCTCAAGCTAATAATATAGCACATAATTCTACTGCATATATACTGAGATAATTAGATGTTCTTTTTAAAAAAAATAATCTTTGTCAGGAATCACCACTGCTATACTAGTTGCTTCACTCTTTGTCTTTTTATTTTCATGTATCTATGTCTAGATGTGTTGTCTTTTACTTTCCTGTATCTGTTTATTCACTTTATGCACCCCAGCAAGCAAACAAAAATGTTATGAGAAATTTTACTCACTGCTGCTTTTTGTTTCAGACCATGTAGACGACTGTTTGGAGTCGCTGCTACCAGAGCTGGAGAAAATAAAAACTAAGCAGGTTGATGCAGCATCAGAGCCCCCATCACTGACAAGTTAATTTGTGAAACCGACAAAAGATGATGCCATCAATCAATCAATCTCTCATTCAGTCGATTTTCAAAAGGACCATGAAATCATTTTATTAGTAATTGCTTATATTACATAATAACCACAACAATTTTATTTACATGCATGTTTTAGATTTTATTCTTTCAGCTTGGGTATTTTTTTAACTGCCAACAGGTGACCTCTAAAGGTAAAATCATCATGTCCTGGGGGTGGGAAGTGGGCCCTTATACAGCTGACTGCACACGAGGGTATCACAGCCCTGGTATCTTTGCCTAAATAGTCCCAACACCATCTCACAAATTGTCTATACGCTATATGCCTATGCTGTTGCTTGTATTGGGACCAAGCAACCTGCAATGTCCAAGCATTTAGACACACCGCTTCCATGTCAGGATGGTCTGTGATACAGCCAGGGATTTCTCCATCCATATCATCTCTGGCTTCTTCCATCTTAGCAACAACCAAGCCGATTTCCTGGCAACAGATGCACTCTCTCACCGACTCCATTATTGGCAGTGAGAACAGGAACACCTAAAAAATAAGATTAATTGTATATTTGTATATGAATTACACACCACAACTGATTTGCTAAATTCACTATTAATGCATTTATGGTAAGTTGGCAATGGATTTACATTAAGGAAATCTTTAGGCCTCAATATTACTCAGTGTATATTTTTGATATATTATTATTTTTGACTTTTGTTATGCTAGTATGTAGGTAGGCGAAATATAATTATATGTACCGATACTGTTTATAAATTGTTGTCAAGTGATTCTTTATGATAAGTAGCACCTCATCATTGGGCCTAACTAGGCCATGGCATAAATTAATTTTTAGCTGTGAATACATGCTCATTCATTGTAGTGATACATTTTGTCCTCATCTCTTCATTTAAGATAAGATAGACGTTATTGATTTCACAGTGGAGAAATTCGCTTGTCACGTCGGCTCAGTAAAAGTGACAAAAGTTGGAAAAAGACCGATTATCTTGGTGTTTAAAATAACACAAAACAGCGCAAGAAGACCTCGTTTATTTATTTTTATTTTATAATTTTGTAAACAGTTGCAGATTAAACTGAATGTTACAACCTTGACACGATTATATGCGTTGTTTTACCGAAAAATCAATTATACGAGCCGTGAAAACGGCAGCAATGCGCGCTCCCGACAAAGGGAGGGGGGAAAACAGATTTTCACAAGGGAACTGAATTTCGCACACCGGCATTTTAGCCATTAAATATCTATGGTGCCTAAAAGAAAATGTCAACAAACGAATAAATATTTGAACTGCGTAGTTAAAAGAAAAAACTTGTCCTACCATTCATCTAATCTCCCGACGTCCAATCCCCACTCCTTGTCCTACTCGGAAGGCTGTTGTTCGTCCGCTGCCTTCTCTTCATCTGAAACGTCTGGGTCGAACATGTGAGGCTCGAGAAACAAACATTCTTCCTCCGACACATCAGAATCGTCACCTGGTAGGAATCGCTCGGTTGAAGTCGAAATTTCACTTTCAGACTTCTTGTCGTCGAGTCGTCGTAGTGCAGTAATCCGCCATGTTGAGATGAACGTTCACGACATGACGTCACCACTTCCGGGTTGGAGGGCGCATGAAAAGTTATCAGAATCTTTAACGATTTTCTCTTAAATGTGAATTTTTTTTTTTTTTAAATTCGGTGGTATATTTATTTTTTCATATTTTGATATATATATATATATATATATATATATATATATATATATATATATATATATATATATATATATATATATATATATATATATATACGGAAGGTTAAGTCAAACTGACGGACGCTTCATAACCGGTTTAATGCGAATATTTCGGATATTGTCCAGGAAGTGCTGTGTATCTCTGATATAGCTAGGATGTAGCTTTGATAAGGGAGAAAAGAAAAAGTCCAAATTCTCTGCCGCCCCATAACTCTCACTTCCGCAATCCGAAACTATCGGACGACCAGGAGGCATCCGGTGTGGCACGATCCACTTGTCAGCCGGCTTATGTATTTTGGGTAACAAATAAAAGTACCTTGGGCGTGGTGGTTGGGAACCCACCAGATAACTGTATTGTTTTTGTGAGATGAGACCTTGTTGCAGTAAGGATTCAAAGATATCCATGATCTTTTTAGATGTATCAGGGAACAGTGGTTCTTCTAATGATACATAGTATGTATCATCCTGTAGTTGTCTTAAACCCTCCTGTATATAATCCACCCTGTCCATAATGACCACCGCATTACCCTTATCTGCCAGTTTAATGACAATAGTCATATCTTTTTGAAGCTCCAAAAGAGCTTGTTCCTCCAAGGGCGTGAGGTTCGGTTTATCCCGGGTATAAGATAAACCTCTGATGGATTGGATGTCCTCTTTAAACAAGAGGTGTAACACCTGTGGTATTTTATTTTCAGGGGGTTCCCCAAAAGACCGTGGTAGAAAGGGGGGTGCCGGTGTGGCTGGTGCAGCCCCAAAAAAACCTCTAAGCTTAAGCCGACGATGGTATTCTGAAACGTCAACTAAAATAGAATCCCGAATGTTCTGTACCTTAATCGGATAAGGCGAAAATGAAAGACCCTTTTTTAATAAAGAAAATTGGGATGGGGTTAAAGAAAGAAAACGGGAAAGGTTAACCACCTCTCCTAAACCTCCATTCTGGTTGGTCTCAACAGGTTGCTGGAGTCTAAAAAAGACTTCCAGTGCTCCCACATGGCCTTGCCAGTTTCCGGAGTCCAATGAACAGTTCCTGTTACGGTATGAAATTGTGCTTGCGGTAAATGTGGTATGTGCAACCCAACGTCTTTAATAAGATAGTTGAGTGTCCTCAGGGTGGACTTCTCCCTGGTTGTAACCACATCTGGTATATTCACACAAACCATAAATAACTCTGCCTCTGGGAAGGTGGCTTGCGCGGTGTCTTGCAGGCTTTTGACATCCTGCCTCAAAAGGGATTGTATTTAACAACCCTTATTATTTAATCCAAATGACAAGACTACAGAGCGCACCCGACTGGAGGTGGTCGTGTTATGCTTAAGCATATACCTTGTGTGACAGACGAGGGTACAAGGTTTTAATATTTGGCCCCTGGAAACAGAGCAACCCGGAAATATCAATAACGCCACCTTGGGAATTGCGCCCAAGGAAATAGATCGCCAATAAGGCACTGCAAGTTCGTTACCAAAGAGAACAAGACGATTCCCCAACAAGATACATTTTATCATTCCACGCTAAAAAAAACACAATTAAGATACAAGGGACAACATGGGGAAGGAAATGGAACAGTACTGAGGCTAACCAGCAGGGGGCGGGCAGTCCAATTATAGTGAACTGGATCTTAAAGAAAAAAAATGAATCAATCCAAATAAAATCACCCCACTCACTTGTGAACAGACATTCATTTGTGAAAGAAAACAAATTATCCCAACACACAGATCCAGTCCTCAGAAAGGGCTTTCCTCCACCCCACCGCCTTCAGCTCTCAGCCTGGAGATGAGAGGGTAGGATTAATAAAGCAAAAACAAAAATAAAAGGCAATAGTAACAGTTTAAACATGCACCAAGGCTAAAATGAGGTTGTTCTTAACCTCAGACATAATTAAAAATAATTCAAGCTTTAATTGAATAATCTAAACAAAGAAACCCAAGGCCGGATGGCACATGGAAAACAGGATGGTTGGAACAAACAAATATTAACCCAAAAACACAGAACCCAAATTGAGAATTTAGCAACAAAAATAAAGCAGGACAGTAACAATAAAACAAAGCAGCAGAGTCTCCAGCAGGCTGCAGCAGCTTTATCTCTGCAATCAAAGTACAGGTTACGAAGTGATTTCAGAAACTGCAGAAAGTAAAGGGGAGTAAGGCCACCTACCCGAGCTGGATTATTCCGCCACAACCAAGGAGCCCCTTCTGGACCCGCAGCAGGAGGATCAGCATGCAAATACCTTCTATATATACACATTTATATCAATAATTATCAATTGTGGTGCTATGAGGATGCGTGGGTGTGATAGAGTACCTACCAGTTTGGTGTCGTTACACTGCACTGGGGGGTCGTTTCATCCACACCCCAGTCCCAAACAAGAGATTTCAGGCACTTTCTAAGGTCAAGCAATTTGAGTCAGCCACTAAAATTGTAAAGTTAATGCAGCAGGAGAAACATTACTTACTGGTGGAATTATTTTCCCTTGAGTGAGCCAAGCAATGTCCTCACTGCAACATGACCAAGTGCAGGCATAAAGCACCCAGGTGAGGGAGACTCCCTTTATGCTCTCCACCCATAAGCTAATTGAACACCAGGTGTCCTCAATCTCAGGGGAGGCTTCATCCTGCTACACTTGCATGGGCCAGTGTTGCTCCAGGAAAGCTATCCACTTGAACCCTGCGGTCTTGAATCAGGGGCAACCGTGCTATGTTTGAGTCTCCCAAAATCAGTATTGGCCTGTGGGCCCTCAGAGTCCAATTCTTATATTTGTCAGCCGAATGTTGATGGTATAGGTATGACACAAGTTCATTTGCTGGGGTGGGGTGATCAGGCTTAGCCTGAGTATCCCCTCCTGTGTCCCTGGATGGAAATTGCACCTTACCCTGCCGTGAGACCCGCTGGGGCAAAGGTGCTGGGTGCTGTACCGATGTACCAGGTATCTCCCACAGATCCCCATCCGCTATGTCCCAGACAACATTCCCCTCACCCTCCTCCTGCTCCTCTTCCTCCTCCTCTTCTTCCGGTATCTCTACAATTGTGGGATTAGGTGCCTCATCCTCCTTATCCCCCATCAGCCTAGCCTTCTTATTAGGCACAGGACCGGACTGTGAGTCCTCCACCGACATTGGTGAGGCCTCACGAGAAACCCCAGGTGGATCCGCCGATCCCAAACACCCTCCACTCGGCCCTTGATCGAGGTTATCCCCCTCTGGTTCAAGGCCTGGTTCCTCTAATCCAATCTGGGGAGAGGGAGGCAACAATCCCTTCCCCACGGGGACCTCCGTTCCTCTTTTTTTTTTTACACGAAGGCTCTCCAGTTTTCTAAGAGCCACTTCCAGGGTCCTAGGTGTCAGTCTAGAAATATCCCTTGCGACCCATTTTTTAGCCACAGTCAGGGCCCTATCCCAATCCACATCGGGCAAAGAAACAATGACAGCGCTTGCCTCCTTGATAAGGCCCAAATAGTGTTCTTCTAAATTTTGAATAGTGGAATGAGTCCAGTTGACTGCAGTGTATTTTTTCAGTAAATCTGTAGATCGTGAGGGACATGCTGGAAAGACCCCTTAATTAAACCATCCTGGAGTTTAACCAGGCCTTGTGGCACTGGATTAGCAGGACGGCTGTTTGCAAATTTTAAATGATGTGCCTAAATAAAGCGCACAAAGGCCCAAACGAGACGTTGAAAGTCCAAATAGACTGTGCCGTCTGTCATCGTGACTATAGAACACACAAAGAAAAAAGACACCATTATTATGCCTTAAACAAAGAGAGTCCTAAATAAATAAATAACTACAATTTACCCTCAAAATCCAACTACATATCTCTTACAGAACCCCTGACTGATCCCTAAAGTTAATCCATCCAATCCCATCAAAACCCTAGGCCACCCAAAGAAAACTTCGGACAGAAAGTTAGAGTCAGACATAAGAATAAAGATAAGAATGGGATCGGGGGGCAGAGTCTAGGGAGAACCGCCTTGTCCGGGCTTGCATTCCCCCCCCCGCCTGTCCGGGCTGATGACTCTGCCCCCCTCCACTGAATACACCTTAGTGTTCCCCAACAAAAACACACTCACTCCAAAACCCTAGTGCATATAATACAAAAGAAAACAAACTCTCCTCCCACTAGTCCCCTTAACCCAATCTGAATAAAACCAGCGCAGGATCCAGGGACAGCATAGGGCCCCAGGTGGGTTGAACACAGACCACGCAGCCGTAGAATACAAATTCTCCCCTGCTTAACAGCAAAAGAAACAGTAGCAAAACGAACTAAAAACCCCAACTGAAACAGTAGCAGGTCAGCCTGCACACAAAAGAAGTCATGTTAAAAACAGCACCTTAAACATGCAGATAACCTGCAACTGTCAATTTACCTCTAGTGTGAGAAAAAGTCCACGGTTCTTTGTGCTTGTCTACAAATGGGTTGCCTAAAATAATCAAAAAGAGGGATTTAACCAACTCATCCTGCAGCAGTCTCACACTCAATGGTAGCCATACCTTTACAGGAATCCTCCGCCTCGAATGTGCTTTCCTCACCCATTTGCCCCCTTTTAACTGGAAAGGCTGATTTCCTCTCGTTAACCCCCAGCTGCGTGCGATCCCAGCGTCCTCCATATATGGCAGGAGGGAGGGTGTGCAGCACTATGCTTCTGGGACAGAATGCCCCGGCTACATTATTATAGTTCTTGAAATAGTTGCTTAGTTTGTTGCCCAAATAATAGACTTCACAGTAAAAAACAAGCCGAATAAACCTCGACTCACAAAGTTTTTTCTCAAAAAAGAGAAAAAAATAAACCAGATGTCGCTTATAATAAACTGATTTGTGACACTGCAATTAATGCTAATGGCCTTAAACTGGGCTGCCGTAAAGCTGTTCATCTCCGGGTCGGATCACAGAGAATTGCAAGACACTGAGGGAGATGACAGACCCCTCAATCGTCTCATAAGCACTTGCATTCAGGGACTTAGAAGAGAATATATTAAGGTTAGTGGGACTTTAACTTGGTTAAGATTACCAAAATAATTTCTGTTTTGTAAATGCCAGAATAATGAATTACCGTTTTTTGTGATGTGATTTTATCCGCACATTATTTTCATTTTACATTAAACTAGGTAACGTAAGCATGCTCAATAAGCAAGGTCAAGTCCGTCTACTCTTGCCCCACCTGAAAAACTTCCTACTCGGTCCTCCACTCTCCATTCCATGGATAAACATCCATTACTTCCACATCTTAAAAATTCAAGAAGAAAAAAAAAAAATTCAAGAGTACCAGTAGGGGGCGTTAACGGGCGGGCTGGGCCTTTCCCCACCAGAAAATGCCACCCCCTTTTAAGACAAGGTAAAAACTTATGAGAACCTCAGGGAAATCCCGCTCTCGGCCAATCTGAGCAAGAAGACCCCATATTGAATCTGAAAATGATCATTACCAAGGATTTTAAGGATCTTTGGTGCCAGTCACATCCATGTTCTCCCTATGTCAAAGCAAAAAGGATTGTGTGAACTGTAAGTCTTGGTGTGTGGGTCCGAAGCAGACTGTTTCCATTCTTTATCATAGGACCTTATGATCAACATAATGAAACATCACAGTATAAATGTCATAACACATAAAATCAAACAGGATCATGTAAATCAGTGGAATAGGGCAGGTAAGAACAGCAACATAACATGAGAAGAGTTAGTATGACCAGAACACACTGTAATGAGAGCCTTCAGGGTACACGGCAGAAATTAATGTGATCGCACATAAGTGGTCGGCTTAGGAATTCTATGGCATCTTTCCTCTGCATCAGGACAAGAAATCGTAGTTCTCTGGCTTCTTTCCCAGTATCGTCAGTGCTCTTTTTGTTCCCCTGCTTGTAGGAGATGATTCAGCTGGATGGCAATGTGTGTTTAGTTCTGGCTTGGGCAATGAGCATTTTATTCCCAGTAAAACGCTCGGTGAAGATCGTTAGCAATGAGCATTTTGCTTTGCATTTCCCCCCTCCGTTCAGATGGTCGGCAGGGTTTGTTTTCTGTTCCAAAACGGAAACAAAAGTTCAGTGTTCTTACCAAGGTCTCATTCATGTGTCATTCACTCAAAACCTCCTGTAAGCATTTTCACATCCAGATATTCCCGTTTGCAATTATTTAGCTCAAGAAATCCTGCACTGTAATCATTACAGCCTGCATGACCCATATTAAACGAGTAATCTTAAAGGTCAAATGTATTTGCAGCAGTTTTTCTCAGTAATCCTCAACATAATTCATTCAAATGTGTCTTACCTTTTAATGTTTGACAGTTTAAAGGCATACTATGCAACATTTTTCAGTTAATTAATATGTTCCATACCGTTTTGGATGATTAAATGAGTCATTTCAGGTTGAACTAAGGTTTTCTCGGTCACCCTGGTGGTCTGTGGGGGAAATACCGCACTTGCAATTGCAGGAGCCCTCGGCCCGCGCCCACAGGCTCAGAATCTCGTGCAAGACCGCGAGAGTCGGTCTTGCTTTACGGCGAGAACTGCTACACGCCCGCAGTGAAAGGTGTGCTCGTTGGTAGCGCAGTGGCGATATTTGTGCAGTTATCATGGCGGAACCAGCGAGAAAACAGCGAAAGCCCATGTCGGAGCAGGCAAGAAAGAGGAAAAGGGCTCTGGACAGAGAGAGGAGTCGTACACGGGTGAACATAGAAGGCTGCAAGGCTGACGCGGACCTCGCGTTTCTGCTGATGCGATTGTAAGTAACATTGTAGGGTTTCCCTCACGCTACCGCCTCGCCGACATTCCAAAAAATTAATAATAAAAAAATAAAACTAACTCGATATGCGCGCCGCTCCGCTCAGCCGGTCAGCGGCGCAAAGTTTGTCTCCCCCCCGCTCCGCTCCGCCGGTCAGCGGTGCAAAGTTTGTCTCCCCTCCGCTCCGCTCTGCTCAGCCGCTCAGCGGTGCAAAGTTTGTCTCCCCCCCGCTCCGCTCCGCCGGTCAGCGGTGAAAAGTTTGTCTCCCCCCCGCTCCGCTCCGCCGGTCAGCGGTGAAAAGTTTGTCTCCCCCCCGCTCCGCTCCGCTCCGCCGCTCAGCAGTGCAAAGTTTGTCTCCCCCCCGCTCCGCTCCGCCGGTCAGCGGTGCAAAGTTTGTCTCCCCTCCGCTCCGCTCTGCTCAGCCGCTCAGCGGTGCAAAGTTTGTCTCCCCCCCGCTCCGCTCCGCCGGTCAGCGGTGAAAAGTTTGTCTCCCCCCCGCTCCGCTCCGCCGGTCAGCGGTGCAAAGTTTGTCTCCCCTCCGCTCCGCTCCGCTCCGCCGCTCAGCAGTGCAAAGTTTGTCTCCCCCCCGCTCCGCTCCGCCGGTCAGCGGCGCAAAGTTTGTCTCCCCCCCGCTCCGCTCCGCTCCGCTCAGCCGGTCAGCTGTGCAAAGTTTGTCTCCCCCCCCTACGCCCCCCCCCCCCGCCCCGCCCCCCCCCCCCCCCCCCCCCTCCGCCGGTCGTCCCAAATTCCTAGGGGAAACACTGCATTGGAATGGTTTCTCTCTCTCTGTGTGCATGTTCATACTTTCACTGTGTTAGTCATTGTTTGTACTGCCGTTTTTTCGACTTTTGTATTCGTTGCGTTCGCCTGTCTGCTAAGCTCAAAACAACCGCGCCTGGCTTGACGGACAAACCAGGAGAACAGCTGAGCATAGTTACGACAGTGCACTTTTACTTTCGCCCTCTGGGGGGAGCCTCGCTGGAAAATCAATCCCAGTTGCATAGTATACCTTTAAGTTTCTCTGCAACATAATTTTATCATCTTATTCATATCATGGCTGTTTCTACTCCCTGCTGTGTCAAGGTTCACCTTATCTTATTTAACACACAGCCAGTCTCAACAAAGAAGTGTACTAAACCCTTTTGTAAACTCCTTGCTGAATCAGCTCTAAAATACTTTACATGTGTTCTTAATACCCAAACAGTAAACCCCTAAGTTTGTAAAAGATGCTCCGTAGATTTCCAGAATTTCATTGTAATTTTAATCAGAAGCATTCCTACATATCTTTTGTTTTATCTTGAAAAGCTCAGCTGAGAAAAAGGAAGTATTTGCCTGCCCATAAGCACACCAAGTCGTAATTGGTTGATATTCAGGAAGTGGGCGTAGCGTAGGGAGGAGACAGGAAGCAGTTCTGTGAATCAGTTTCAGCTTGACATGCATCAAATTGAAAGGACTTCTAATTGAAAGCAGATGACACTTCTTATGCCTAAAGTGCACTACATTACTAACCCTTTTAATTGATTATTTTAATAACCCCTGTTGGCTTTAAAATACAGTTTATATACTCTATATCCCCCTGTTTGAATGCTATTCTCAGCTCTCATGGTTGCAGTTCAAACCCTGCAGAAGGAAACAATTAAACAGGTCGCACTCAGTGATGTTCTTACATTTCCATTTATCCATTATTATTACTATTACATTTCCTACAATTCCTACAGCGATTCATAAATCCTTATTTTATGTTTGCACTACATCTTGTCCCAGCAGATTAATCATGTCAATCAATGGTTTTCTCCAATCCTAGAATGTACATTTTCAGATCAATGATCAATCGTTGTCTATCGTGAATATTGGAAGTAATTGTGTAGTTCCTTTAAACCCTTTAAATATTGACCACCTGTGATTAAATCATCAGCATTAATTTCGTTCCTCTTTTAATTCTCTGTTCAGCCTTAGTTGCTGCATTTTAATCTTTGGACTAAAGGAGTGCTTGGATGAACGCGTCCTCTGTAACTGGATCCTTGTTTTTTGAGTGCGGGTTAGGTTTAGGACAAAGAAAGTTGTCTCTGATGCTCATCATTTTGGCAACCCCAGCAAACCCCCAAAACCCTTTACAGTGTTGGGTTTCACGTAATCCCTGTGGGACCACCTTGTCGTCTCCTGTGTCCAACCTGGTTCTAAGTACTTCGGCCATCGAAACACTTTCACCGCCTGTGACAAGTTCACAACAGTTTCAAACCACAGTTTGTCCTGCAACTTCTTCATTCATAAGTGTCTCTTATCTTATTTATTGCTTATTCATTTATATTTATTTTTCCTCGTAGCGTCTGAATTGCAACATTTTTCTTACCCATTTTCTTTTAAAGCTTAAACGGCCCCAGAATTAATGCGTTGTCAAACCTGGTTATTGAAATATTATTAAGTTGCTAAATGTTTCCATCATGTAAATAAAATATTATGGTGCAAAATTAATAGTCTTCACTATTTCTTCTTATGCACGTCTTGTTTTATGAAGCTTACTATATCTTAAAGTTGCCTCTTTAAAAGTTTTTACCTTTACACATTAATCAATGTTTTCTAATGCATTTTGTTGTTAATTGTGTTCCAGAAAATCTGAAGTAAAATTCAAAGGTGTGTTTGCCGAACTCATCTTTGTTTCTGTAGCTGGGAGGGAGAACTTGAAGGTTCTCCAACGCCTCAGTCTTAGCCCCTGCCATTTGATGTCCATTTTTCAGTGTCCTTTTCATGGCCCAAAGTCTGACTTCTGGTCAGTAGCACACCATCCTTCCAGCAAGAGCACTCTTCCACGAACCTCCGTCTCTGAAAACAGAACGCACTCCACCAACATTTTTGCCAAAGGAAGTTATTGCAAAATCCAATTTTGTCCATAAGTTGAAAAAAATTGCAGTAAAAAGTCACAAACAAATATTTTAACCAGTGTTCCCTCTAAAAAGCGTCATAGAAAAGGTCTTCACTTATCTCCTAGGTGTGAATCCCTTCAAAATTTAAATGTGTGTATATATCTTTATTTGTTTAAAGTTTCAATCAAAACTGGATTTGTCAGAATTCAATGACATCACCTTTTCTCTTTGTCCCCAGGATCAGCCTCTCATGTCATTGCTGCACTGTTTGGAGACTGAAATCTCTGTTAGCACATTCCAATTATATTGACCAGGGGTCCGTTCTTCGTACGTTGCTTAAAACATCCAAGATAAAATGACACATCCAAGATGATTTCATCCGGCTAATCATGATCCGGCTAATTGGGTTCTTTGAACACACCTGTTGTTTATGATTAGTATGGCTGGATTGAGTTATCTGAGACAACTGCGCGTTCATGCGTTTGTTTAAAAGGGGAAATGTATCGATAGTAGAAACATTGATCAGCAACGCTGCTATTGGCTGTTCAGCATGGCCAAAGAACGCCCACAGTTTTTCTCCCAAGCAGAACAAGAGCTTTTAATGGAAGGTTATGATGAATTTGAGTCATTAATTAAAACAGGGAACACCTCAAAGTCTGCTAAAGCCAGGAGAGAGGGCTGGCAAAAAGTAGCAGACAAATTACATGCATAAGTGTGTCCATGGTAGATGTTTCTATCACTTTCTGCAGTATGTATTTTTGCATTTTAATAATTTCATATTTACTTTGTTCTTTTATGTCGGAGCCTCCACAGGACCCACTAGAACATGGGAAAAAAAGTGAAGTACAAGAATATTCTACAAAATGGTAGCCTTTAATTATTATACTATATTTTAAAAAGACACTTTTTCCTCTTTTTAAAGGCCACTGTTAAGTGATGTGTTTGGCTGTTTATACCAGCCACCAAGAAAAAGGCTGAAAAAAAAACAGGTTCTTTTTACTTTTGTTGCATGAGGAATGTTTCACCCTTTCTTTTTCTTTCACAAAATGACACAGGGTGCCATCCGTTCCCTATATAAACGGCATCTTCAACAAAAAAATTAGTATTTTGACCTGTAAAAACACAAATTAAGAGGAGAAATTGAACTCCACAACTTGAAAAATTGCAGTAGAGATCGAGTTGCTTCAAAAGGACCTTCAGAGTAAGTTCTAATACACCATTTGACAGTAGTATTGCTGACTTTACATAACTATCTCTTATTGCAGGCAAAACATGACTTGCTGGCTTTTCTTTATAAACAATTGTTTAAATAAAACGAGAGGAACTAAGCATTATTTGTTTCGTCTTTGATTAAACATTAAAAATGGTGTTCCACAATTCTGTCCCGTCCTCTGCCACTAGATGGTCCAAGTGCACTGGCTGGATATCCCTATCTCCTCCATTTATAAAGCTGCGATCTAATCCTGTTTACATGAAATAAGCCTGCTCGCGAGCAGGCTTAAGCTGGCGCACATGTTGCTATGACAACAAGTCCAAGAAGAGTTTCGAAGAACCAAACGATCCAAGATCATGCCAAATCGTCAACAGTCAAATCCAGCTAACTGAGTTAGCGACGTACGAAGAACGGACCCCAGGTCAAGTAAAAAAAGCTGGATTTTACAACAGCTCTGATGTTGGCTTCCAACTTAAATTCACTTAGACTTAGACAAACTTTATTTGTCATTTTGTATGCACAGAGTGCGTACAGAACGAAATTTCGTTTGCATACAGCTTGAGAATTTCAGTGGATTGCAGTGGATTTCAGAATAAAGTAACTTTGCAGGATAAAGTGCAGCAGTGATTTCACAGTACAGCAATTGAAATGTAAACAATGCAGGACACATGTGGTACAGAGACCAGTTACAGCTTCAGCAGTTCAACAGTCTGATGGCAGCAGGGAAAAAGCTTTTACAGAACCTGGTGGACCTGCAGCATCTATTTGTACCCCTAAATCTGTAATATTAGGCTTGATGTACCAAGGAGCCAACATCAGTCAGGGAGTCTTCACTAGAACTACCAAAAATCATGACCTCTGTCTTCATTTAGTTTTAACAAATTAAGGGCCATCCAGGCTTTCAAGTCTTTGAAACATAAAAACAGACTGAAGAGAAATGGAGTCGGTTTACTTTAGAGGGATATACATCTGTATGTCATCCGCATAACAATAAAAAGAAAATCCCCTATTTCTTAAAAAAACAGCCTCTATGTGGAGCATTTAGAACAAGGTCAATGGTTTTAAATAAAACAGAAGGATTGTGACTGTTCCATACAATTTCATTTGCCAGGTGTTTTCTTTTGCCGTCTTTCCACAGTCTTCTGGTAGCGGGGCCAGCATGCCCTCAATATTTGGAGTGACACCTGTAATTGGATGGAAGTATGAAAGCTGAAGACGTCTCCCTCTGCTGCTGTTCCTGCATCCGTCTTTAAGGCTCCAAGCCCACTTCCCTGCTGGTGGTTCTGCCCGTACGCTCTGTGTTCCCTCATCATGTTCAGGTTCCTCTAGTTGGGTCAACTAACCTCCTTCACTCTGCTGAAGACTAACAAACTCAGTTTTTACCTGTTTAATTTTCTATAATGAAATGTGACTCTGCTTACCGTGCTGGCCTTTAAATGTTTCATTCTGAGATTCTGGACTAGTCCAAAAAGAAAACCTATTTCTATTTATGTAAACATGAAGTAATATACTGAGGAAAAATAAAGTCTTTTTCTGTAAGAACCAGGCTCCTGGTGGTTTGAAGAGCTTCAGTGGCTTCATGAAGCAGAGCCGTGTGAGGAGACTCTGAAGGTGATGATCTGTGGAGCAGAACCAAGAGCCTTCAGACCAACAAACATCCTCCTGATCAGCCCTCTTCCTCAGCTGGAGCTTCAGCTTCTGGCTCATTCCTGGATTTTTTTTTTCACTAAAATCTGTCATTTTTATGAGACAAATGGCGCCCGAGAACCCTTTCTGGTGTGATGAGCGGTGGCTCAGAGGAGTAAGAATTGAGCTATGGAGTCACAGGTTGCAGGTTCACCTCCTGGACTAGACCACTTTTACCTCCATTTCTCCTCTATTGGAAGCAAAAAGCAGCAAGATGCCCTCTGGAGTTGAACCTGCAACCTTTAAGTAACAGTAAGCCAACCAGCATGTCTTCTTACTCCCTGAGCTACTCGCTCATCTACTGAAATATCCACGTTTCCAGTATTTGACTTAAATTTTGGGGTGTTTCTGCAAAAAGAGGCGTCAACATCCTAAAAAGAGGCGTCGACATCCTAAAAAGAGGCGTCGACATCCCAAAGCTTCGTCTCCTCCTGGAAAACAGCCCAGCAGGTCCAACCAGAACTCTGAGCAGCTGGGTTCTGCTCCACAGCTTCTGCTCTGGCTTCACTTCAGAAGCAAGTTTCTCCTCAGAACATGAAAAACTGTTTGTTTGTTTTTCAATTCTCCCAGTCTGTCCTCACATGTTGGAAATTATCCATGTTTTAAAATGATCAGTTTAACTCTTAAAATCTTTCCATCCAGTACATTGAGTTTGAAGCCTGAGAAGGTCCAACACCGCCTGGAGCTCTGATTCTGGTCCAGTTCATGAAATACAGATAAAATATGTGGATATTTGCTAAATATTGAAGAGCTATTCACCTGGTGAGGAAACCGACATGTTGAAGAGGAATAAAAGTCCAATTTAAATCAATTTACAATAGTTATTTATTTAAAAAGGTAAACTTTGAATTAGCACTAAAACAAGGGTTATGAAACTTTTCAGATAACAACAGATAGATAGATAGATAGATAGATAGATAGATAGATAAATAGATAGATAGATAATTATGACAATCAAGTTATAATAGTAAGAGATTAAAGACATACAATTAAAAAGTGCATTCTTCCTCCTGTGCTAAAATATGCATCTTGTAAAGTTTTACTTTGGTTTCGTTTTCACAAATAGGGAAATATACATAAGGCCCAGTTTATAATACATTTCCATCAACTTAATGCAGATATAAAATAAAGTCCTGGAAGCAAGAACATGTTTGAAAGTGTTTATCTCAAGCTAAAATAATTATAGTAGTAGTAGTAGTTGTAGTAATAATAATAATAATAATAATAATAATAATAATAATTATAATTATTATTATAATTAAATTAAAAGTCATGCAGTTAGTTTTCCATTGTTTTATTAGATTTTTCTCCAGTGTACATAAATATATCTCACTGAGGCGTGGCTCCATAAATACACATGAAGAAGAAGAAGAACCAGAACAAACACGGTACATTCAGAAAGCTGCAGCAACACAAACAGAACGTCACACGACTCAAGGAGCTGCAGCTCAGAGCCGCTCTCATCGTCCGTCTCCTCCTGCTGCAGCGCTGGGCTTTATCACCACCAACCCATGGAGAGGCTGGTTCTGACCCGAGGACTGGAACGCTGCACAGCTTGTTCTGCTGGCTTTGGGAACCCAGACAAAGAGGAACACAGGAGAACGTCTGCAGGGCTCTTCAGAAACAACCCAAGGTAAAAACAATCTGAGTCTCAGTGCCCTGAGAGGAACCAGCCCCCCACACACTGTACCCAGCCTGTGTGGTTACTGGGTCCCAGTCACCAAAACATGCAGACATCTCACTGATTCTCTGCTGGTGTCCTCGTTTCCCAGTGAAGCAACTAAAGAGTCCCCAGGTTTTAGTCCTGCTGACTTAGTGTGTGGACATTCACCTGCTGCTCCACTTAAAGCCCTGAAAGAGGAAGTTTTAATTCTGACTACTGGATCAAATCAAAGGATTGCTCCATGTGCTTCCTCCTTCCAAACCAGGTCAGGTCAAAGGTCAGACTGTCAAACAGGAAGTAAAGGCTTCCACTTCCTTTTATAGGGCGGGGCAAAGCAGGCTCTAGTAGCAGGGCTGGATTTCTGGGTAACTGAGGCCAGAACACGTCTCTACAGTCTGTCTGTCCATCTGATCCATGAAGAAACTGAAGCTGACATCAGGGGACACCAGAATCACAGCTTTGTCATCAGAACCTTCACAGTGGAGCAGCTGCTCTTTAGACCAGGGTCTCAGGAGAAACCTGTCTGATGGTTTTACTCTGAATGGAGATCAAGAAATGTTGGCTTTTGTTCTTCATTTGGTTGTCTGAGAACTTTACACTTTGAAATCATCATGTCCAGCTCATCAGCAACCAGAACTTACCAGAACCATTTCAGCTTAACTTTGGTTTCATGTTGTAGTGACCATCCAACAGGTCAACACTTGTTTCAAGTTTTTTATCGTTGCTTTTCCTTGTTAGCTTGTTAGTCTTCAGGAGCCTTCAGAGAAATGAGCCTACAGACCACACAGAATACTTTCTACAGACTGAGCTGTTTGATCACACAGCTGAAACACTTTCCCTCTATGACCAGTCTTTGTTTTCACTAAGTCACTTCACAGCGGTAGAGTTTAAGTCATCTGAGCTAAACAAGCGTAAAGTTGCAGGAGGTCTCACATTTAGTGCACATTATTTTACACATTTTATCAGGAGAAACATGAATGAATAATACATGTTAATCTAAAGAGACTCTGCAGCCTGTGGAGGAAAATAAAGAAGGTGCTTAAAGTCTGTGCAGGGTCCCAACTCAGTTACTGTCTGCAACAACTACCCCGTCCACTAGAGGGAGCACTGATACTTCCACCAGCTCTGCTTCAAAGTTACACAGGAAATAACTGCATTCACTGGTTTGGTATTGGTTTAAGAAGCAAAACTTATCTTTTTATCTCTGTTCTTGTTATTAAGAATTAGAATATTTATTACAAAAAAACAATGATAAACATATGTTTCATTTATTTAAACTAGATAAAGCTTGGGATCAAAGCCTGAAAAGACATTAAGAGCCCAATTTGAAAATCAAAAGTCCAGAAAAAAGACAGTTGGCCTTAAAACTCAGTATGATGGAATCAAGGACTGAGAACATCTAGTGTCTTCGTTCAATTCCTCAACTGACCAAATAACTAATCATAATGAGTCTTTAGCATAAATTATGCTCAGTTAGTTTAACAATTTCAGCCATTTCTCTATTGTTTGAATTAAAATTCAAGTTGACTTTAGTTGGTAAAGTTTAAAGCAAATTATCATTAGCTGCTAAACGTCCAGATGTCAGGTCCATTTATCAGACTGAGCCGATAGATCAGAGATCATGAGTGAGAGGCTTTAGGATACAGCAGAAAGACGTCTGGTTGGATAGCTCAGGGTGTTTGCTCAGATATCAGCACTATGGAGGTCATGAGATCAAGACAGATGATCTCCTTGTTTTAAATAAACCCAAAACTGAACAATTTGAGAGAAATTTGAACAAGATAGGAAAGAGTTAAACCAGTGTCAGTCAGTAGCTCAATGTGATAGACTGTAGGCTGGTAATCTAGAAGGTCAGAGTTCAAATTACTATCAGGCTTCTTATTGTTATGAAGAACCTTAAAGTCTGTATTTTGATGAGTCCAGGATTCTGAATGAAAACTTTAAAAGCACCAAGAGAAGAACACTGAGAGGGGAGTGGACCTGATGGTGCAGTGGAACTGTCTGTGACCAGAAGATACCAGAGGTGGAGGTCCTGGGTTCAACTCCTGCCTGTGCTGTGACCTGGAGAGGTAAGTATGTCTCAGTGTAGGGAGTGGGTGAGGGGGCCGTGTCCCCTCCCCGGCTTCTCAGGAGGTTCATGAAGGGGGTTATGCTCTTTGCAGAGGTGACTTTTTATTGCTGACACACCTCCACTGCTTGTGCTTCCTCACTTGCTGCTCAACTTGGACACCAGTAACTTTAAACCTGAAACTGGATCAACCTGACTGGGAATGTGGAGTTACATCAGGAGAACAAGAGGAGAACCTTTGGATCTGAGGAGGACCTGCTGCTTTACTTCTTCAGCTTCTGGATCTTCTCAATCAAAAATACTTTCAAAGCTTGATTCAAATCTCATTTTCTTACATGGAAACTCTAAAACAGATCATCCACATTGGTTCACCAGCAGCATCTGATCTGAGCTTCAGCAACAACTTCCAAAACATCTCAGCATCAACATCTGAGTCCAACATGCTAAATTCAGCTGACCTGCTCAAAGAAGTTCAACAAACCTTCAGAAACTCAACATCACAACTGAACCAGAGTCTCTGAACACAGTCAAACATCTCCAAGCAGGTCAAAGCAGTTAGCATGTTCTACTCCACATGCTAGCACCAACATGTTGTGAAAGCTCCTCAGCAAACAGACCAACCACCAAAGCTGAGCTAGAAGAACCTTGGATCTGAATGACCTCTATTAGTGTTTCAATGCAACAAACTGAGATCTGAATCCAACCTCTGAACCAATCTGACTGAGCCGATCCAGAAGCTGGAGATCCAAAGCAGCAGCTTCAGGTCTCCTCACATCTAAACCTTCTCCTCTTCTCTCACCATCTGAACTCCACATTCAGTCACATTAACACAGTTAGAGGTTTAAAGTCACCGCTTGAGCTCAAAGTGCTCTTACCCAAAGGGTTGCTCCATGTGCTTCCTCCATCCAGACCGGGTCAGGTCAAAGGTCAGACTGTCAAACGGGAAGTAAAGGCTTCCACTTCCTTTTATAGGGCGGGGCAAAGCAGGCTCTAGTAGCAGGGCTGGATTTCTGGGTAACTGAGGCCAGAACACGTCTCTACAGTCTGTCTGTCCATCTGATCCATGAAGAAACTGAAGTTACTGCCTGCAACAACTACCCCGTCCACTAGAGGGAGCACTGATACTTCCACCAGCTCTGCTTCAATGTTAAACAGGAAATAACTGCATTCACTAGTTTTATCAGACTGTCAAATCTGTAAAACAACAAAATAAAGCTATTCTTCACCTTGGTTTATTCTTTACCTATTGGTTAACTTAGCTTTTTGTCTCTGTTCTTGTTATTAAAAATTTGAAGATTTATTACAAAAAACAATGATAAACATATGTTTCATTTATTTAAACTAGATAAAGCTTGGGATCAAAGCCCAAGACAGTAAGAGCCCAATTTGAAAATCAAAAGTCCAGAAAAAAGACAGTTGGCCTTAAAACTCAGTATGATGGAATCAAGGACTGAGAACATCTAGTGTCTTCATTCAGTTCCTCAACTGACCAAAGAACTGATAATAATGATCCCTTTGCATAAATTATGTTGAGATAGCTTAATATGTTTAGCCATTTCTTTATTGCTTTAATATAATTCAAGCTGACTTTAGCTGGTAAAATTTAAAGTAAATTCCCATTAGCTGCTAAATGTCCAGATGTCAACTGAAAAACAATTTCATAGAAATTTGAACAACATAGCAAATCATTACTAGTTAAAACTAGTTAAACCAGTGTCAGTCAGTAGCTCAACATGATGGACCAGAAGGTCTGGGTTTGACTTAGTATCAGGCATTTAGCCCCTTATTTATCATGAAGAACCTTAGAGTCTGTATTTTGATGAGTCCAGGATTCTGGAGGAAAAATTTAAAAGCACCAAGAGAAGAAAACTGAGAGGGGAGTGGACCTGATGGTGTGGAGGAACTGTCTGTGACAAGAAGATACCAGAGGTGGAGATCCTCATGGGTTAAACTCCTGCCTGTGCTGTGACCTGGAGAGGTAAGTGTGCCTCACTGTAGGGAGTGGGTGAGGGGGCCGTGTCCCCTCCCCGGCTTCTCAGGAGGTTGATGAAGGGGATTGTATGAAGGTAATTTTGAATCAAATCTATTTTTGCATTGTAAGTGTGAATTTTAAGTTGCAGAGAGAGTTACATTATGTCTTATAATTGTAGAATTAAAAAAAAATCACAAGTAATTTTTTTACATGTGTTCAAATTTTAAGTACAAGCACACAAGTTTTGTTCTACAAGTTGCAGATCAAAAACCTCTTACATTCTCAGTTGTGCTCTAAATGGTCCAGAACTTTTGTTGCAAAACTATTTGTGCATCTTTGACAATTACAAAAAAATACAATCCTTCACATTCTTGAGTACAAGTACACAAATTTTGTTCTGGGAGTTGCACATCAAAAATGCCTTCCATTCAGTTTTGCTCCAGGTGGTGCATAACAAATTTAAACACGTGTATTCAAATCTTCACAATTTATTTTTTTCCTTAATACAAATACAAATCAATGAATAAAACTGCACAATTCTGCTGCTGTGAGTCACAAATTCAGCGTTACAAGTTACACCTTCATTTCCCTCTTTGTTCCAAATGTCACACCTTTATTAAATGATCCATGACTTGTGGGTAGTACCCCTGGTCCTACAGCAGAGGGCGCTGCCTGCTCGGTCAGTCTGTACCAATCGGAAACAGCCATGTTGCCTTCAAAGGACCCAGCCCAGGTAGACCTTTGAAGGATGCAACCATTGATATTTATTGTTTTTTATCATGTTTCAAAGTAATTTTGCTTAATATGCTATGCTAGCTTTTTAACTTAACGACACTAGTGTCTTACTTCCTCCATTACGAACAAATAAATGTACATCTTCCAGGGTCCGTGTATCTTTTGGTCATTTGATTTTCGTTTCAGAAGCAGGAATTAAAAAGCCAAAAACAAATGGTGATTTGATTTTTGTTTTAAAATACGAAAAAGAATATCAAAATACGCGTTTCTCGGATTGTTTTCATTTTCAATAAGGGAAAAATTAAATTTAAAAAATTATTTGAATTTCATTTTCCATTTTGGGTAACAAGAAACATGCATTTAAACAGAAACGAAAAAAAGGCTCATTTATTCACATTACGAGACTGGAACTCTCCCTGTTCCTCAATTTTCTCGCGTAGCTGCGTTCCTTAATGTACCCATTCTAACTCAACCCGTCTTCTTTTTCTCATTCAGTGCTAGTCACATTAGAAAGTTCTGTATTCATCACTTTGTTGCGAGACAATAAAATGTGAATAAATGTAGCTTTATCTAGCTTAACCTTTCATTGTGTAGAATACAGATATTTTTCATTGGCCAAGTGTCGAATTAAAATTTATATTAATTACATTTCATTAAAATTCAGAAAGGTATAGGTACAGGGGTTGGACAAAAAACTGAAACACCTGGTTTTAGACCACAATAATTTATTAGTATGTTGTAGGGCCTCCTTTTGCGGCCAATACAGCGTCAATTCGTCTTGGGAATGACATATACAAGTCCTGCACAGTGGTCAGAGGGATTTTAAGCCATTCTTCTTGCAGGATAGTGGCCAGGTCACTGCGTGATGCTGGTGGAGGAAAATGTTTCCTGACTCGCTCCTCCAAAACACCCCAAAGTGGCTCAATAATATTTAGATCTGATGACTGTGCAGGCCATGGGAGATGTTCAACTTCACTTTCATGTTCATCAAACCAATCTTTCACCAGTCTTGCTGTGTGTATTGGTGCATTGTCATCCTGATACACGGCACCTCCTTCAGGATACAATGTTTGAACCACTGGATGCACATGGTCCTCCAGAATGGTTCGGTAGTCCTTGGCAGTGACGCGCCCATCTAGCACAAGTATGGGGCCAAGGGAATGCCATGATATGGCAGCCCAAACCATCACTGATCCACCCCCATGCTACACTCTGGGCATGCAACAGTCTGGGTGGTACGCTTCTTTGGGGCTTCTCCACACCGTAACTCTCCCGGATGTGGGGAAAACAGTAAAGGTGGACTCATCAGAGAACAATACATGTTTCAAATTGTCCACAGCCCAAGATTTGCGCTCCTTGCACCATTGAAACCGACGTTTGGCATTGGCACGAGTGACCAAAGGTTTTGCTATAGCAGCCCGGCCGTGGATATTGACCCTGTGGAGCTCCCGACGGACAGTTTTGGTGGAAACAGGAGAGTTGAAGTGCACATTTAATTCTGCCGTGATTTGGGGAGCCGTGGTTTTATGTTTTTTGGATACAGTCCGGGTTAGATCCCTTTCAGACAGCTTCCTCTTGCGTCCACAGTTAATCCTGTTGGATGTGGTTCGTCCTTCTTGGTGGTATGCTGACATTACCCTGGATACCGTGGCTCTTGATACATCACAAAGACTTGCTGTCTTGGTCACAGATGCGCCAGCAAGACGTGCACCAACAATTTGTCCTCTTTTGAACTCTGGTATGTCACCCATAATGTTGTGTGCATTGCAATATTTTGAGCAAAACTGTGCTCTTACCCTGCTAATTGGACCTTCACACTCTGCTCTTATTGGTTCAATGTGCAATTAATGAAGATTGGCCACCAGGCTGGTCCAATTTAGCCATGAAACCTCCCACACTAAAATGAGAGGTGTTTCAGTTTCATTGTCCAACCCCTGTACATTTGCAGTCAAGGGCTCTGTTTACAGAGTACTTAAAACAGTGTAATTCCCATGCCGGACCACTAGTAGTGCTGCGATCTTTGAAACTCCATGTTAAATCGCCCAGAAGAAGAAAAGATTGGCTAGTGGAGAACTGTTTGGCTGCAAACTCTTGTGAATAAACCCACAGCTATAGCTGAAAGTCCCCTTAAACAACAGTTAAACCTTGTTGTGCGTAAATGAACAGTACAAACGCAACACAAACCTGTTTTCACCGTGTAAACAGAGCCACAGATGGTACCACAGCTCTGCAGGTGTATGCAGTATATAATTGTTAACTATAAATAATAACTGTCCAATCGATCAGAATTCAAGTAGGCTACTTGCTTTATATGCATGACTTACCTTGTCACTCCTCAGTGCAGAGATACATTCCTCCGACAAATGACGACTTCTTAAAAAGAAATAAAGGGCGTCCCTCCATCTTCTCCCATGACACTCAAATATTCCACGAGCTGATGCCGGGTTATATTGCGTTGTTATAAGGAGAAAATTATCTTGTTTTAACTTGGTAAGTCTCTCATTAAAACGAGAAACTTATGTTCTTAAGACAAAAAAGTTATCTTGTTATAACAAGTTTCCTTATCACTCGTCTGGCAGCAAAACTATTCAGTATGATCTGTGAAAGTCACGTGAACTCTCGCAGCCGGAAGAGGCAGCCTGTGAGCCTGCGCTTAGGACAAAAAATCCGGATATTACACATACAAATCCTTTTTACGTATTTGTGGATCTCACATGGTAGAAGTGTAGCAAAAATCACGTGTGTGAAGAGAGCCAACCGAGAAACTGCTCGACTTGTAACCAATGATTTGTCTGTATTTCTGCGTCTTGAAGCGAAAATACTTCAGACATAAGTCTCTCTGAGTGTGTTTACAGATTGATCTACACATTTGCAGATCTTAGCACATATGTCCAAATCTTGGCACACAATTGTAGATCTAAATACAGATTTGTGGATTTTTTTTTTTACACATTTGCAAACCGGATTACAAGTTACCAAGTTGTTTTACACACTTATAGATTCTCGTACAGACACACAAATCTCTTCACACATTTACAAATTTATTTACACATTTTCAAATGCCACTGCGCACACACAAATTGAGATACAGACACACTAACCAAGTTTCACCAAAACCTTTCATCAGAGTTCTTTTAATGGTTTTCTTGGAAAAGAATACAATGTGGATTTTTGTTTCTACATTACAGAAACATCACCTTTCTTTTGACATTGTCTATTAGACCTCTCACATTTAATATAAAAAACACAAGTTTTTAAAAACAAAAAAAAGAGCAAATAATATTACATAGAACTTTGTACTCATAGTTTTTGTTAAACTAGGATTAACTGAAGGCAAGCTCAAGGAAAGTCTGAGATTTCACATAACATAACATGGAAATATTTACCAAACATCTGATTTTGGCCAAATTTGTCTGCAGTGGGAAGGGGCCTTTGCAACCACAAACTGTTGTATTGGGATTTTATATGACAGATTAACACAAGGTAGCACATCGTCATGAAACAAGTTTTCTTTTTCAAATTGTAAATGTTTTGAACAATGTTTTTCCCAAGCAAAGGCGAGCTACACTTAATAATCAGAGACCATGTTATACTTTAAATCCTTCTGTTTCTGGTAGTTATAAAATAATATACAAGAGGTATCTTATACGGCAGGAACAGGGATAATTTTGTAATCCTTTGATTTTTCTATCATGGTTAAAACTTATCTTTTAAGAAAAATTGCAGTATATTTTATTTTCATGTTTTTATAAGATTTAGTTACAGTAAACAGTTAGTTACAAAAACTCATAATTAACAGACGAGACCGTAAAGGGCAAGGCTTTTGCCCGTAAAACTTTTTTGGAATCACTTTTTCATATGTACATGACAACAAAACATTTCTTAACACAATATTCAGGATTATTTTTGACAATAAGTTATTACTGTCTTTATATTGAGATCATTATGCCTTTAAAACATTTAGGAATGACCCAAATGATGCTGTCTCTATGGAAGCTTTTGAAAGGTTTATTAACAACATGAGTGGATTTAAACAACTGTGGATGTTTTAAAGGTCTAAAACAATCTGTACGAGATAAATATAGCTAGGAGCTATTATTAGATGTTTTCAGATGAAACCAGTCTTTAACTACGAAGTCATTACGTGATGGAAACACACATGATGATGCGAGTCAAATCCAGGCCTACAGCCTTCCGAACAGGAACTACAAAACATGTAAGAAAATTGTAGCCAATGGCTAAATCACTCATTACGCAAACCAAAACATACGAAGACGCGTGAGCTTATAGACTTTGTAGTTCTAACAGTAACGAGTCCAATTGCTTATTGTCTTGTTAAACAGAGCTAACATACTGGGAATAATTTTGTTTTATTTTTGTAGTTTTTACTTTATAAATAGGTTTTGTTTTTAACAGAAGAGGGTGTACATACATTGTATGCAAAAAACAATTTGTACAACATAATCAATTTAATTTTCAAGGTTAACATATGTATATATTATAATTTGTCACGACAACTGCCGATTTTATCACGTCCATTGATTTAAAAATTTGGAATAACACTGTTACACTATATCTGATCTTATTTGCTGCAGAAAACAAAAGCAGAGAACGCCAAAGGCTTCTTATCGACACGGATGACCAACAAGTCATGTAATATGTTAAAAGGGTAAAAGGTGATACACTGCACAAAATAGATGGCAGCATGACAAATAAACATTATGTGGAAATGCTGAAGCAACATATCAAGACATCAGAAGAAAAGTAGAAACTTAGGCACATATGGCTCTTCCAAATGGAAAATGACCCGAAGCATACAGCCATACGACTTAAAATTGGCTTAAGGATAACAAAGTCAGTGTTTTGGAGTGGTCATCACAAAGCCCTGATCTCAGTCCTTTTGAACATTTATGGGGAAAGTTGAATAAGCATGTACGACCAAGGCGACATGAAAACTTATTAACATGGAAAGCTCAATAATACCAGTTCTGTCTGGTGGAATGGTCCAAAGTTCCTAGCAACTTTTTTGGAGAAGATTGTGAGTAGCCAAAATATTTGACCCCAGTCATACAGTATAACAGCAAAAATACCAAATATTACCAAAATGTGAGCAAACAACTGACCTTAAAGAAAGCAATAAAACAATGTCTAAAAAAGGTCACTCGTTATTGTGGGATTTATAAAATAGAAATCATCTTGGTAATCCTAATGGACCTAAGACAGGAAAGTGAGGAACAAAAAGCTTATGTTTCTTTTTATATAGTGTATGTAGCCTAGGGGCTACAGCAGCATGCACAGACTGAAAATACATGTACTACAGCTATGGAAAAATAAAATACAGTGAAAAAAAGGTTTTAATGTTTAGGACAAATTAGGACACATTTAAAAATTAGCTACTAAAGAAATGCTTAAATAGCAAGTGAAGACTGTTGCCTTTAATGACAACACTGTGCAGTTTGAGTTAGTATTCATAGAGCCATTTCCCTCCTTTATGTTTTCTCATATGTCTGTTTAAATTAGGTTTACTGCTAAATCTATGTCCACATTGATCACAACAGAAAGGTTTCTGTCCTGTATGGACTCTCACGTGTGAGTTTAAATGTGATTTTTGGCTAAATCTTCGTCCACACTGATCACAACAGAAAGGCTTCTGTCCTGTATGGATTCTCATGTGTCTTTTTAAATGTGCTTTTTGGCTAAATCTCTGTTCACATTGATCACAACAAAAAGGCTTCTGTCCTGTGTGGATTCTCATGTGAACATTTAATTTTCCTCTTTCACTAAATTTTTGTCCACATAGATCACAATAGAAAGGCTTCTCTCCTGTATGGATTATCATGTGTATGTTTAAAGTTTCTTTTCGGCTAAATCTTTGTCCACACAGATCACAGCAGAAAGGCTTCTGTCCAGTATGGATTCTCATGTGTCTGTTTAAATTTAAATTAAGGCTAAATTTTTTTCCACATTGATCACAACTGAAAGGCTTCTGTCCTGTATGGATTCTAATGTGTCCGCTTAACTGTGATTTATAGTCAAATCTTTGTCCACATAGATCACAACAGTAAGGCTTTTGTCGTGTATGGATTCCCATGTGTGTGTCTAAAGTTGCTTTACGGCTAAATCCTTGCCCACATTGATCACAACAGAAAGGTTTGTCTCCTGTATGGATTCTCATGTGTGTGTTTAAATGTGATTTTTGGCCAAAACTTCGTCCACATAGATCACAACTGAAAGGTTTTTCTCCTGTGTGGATTCTCATGTGTCGGTTTAAATCAGATTTCCCAAGAAATGTTTTGCCACAGTCTTCACAGCTAAGCTCCACTACTGTCTGTACTTTTCTTTCTGAGTCCACATTTTTCTGCAATGTTGAACATGTCTTATATCCAGAGTCTGGCAAGTGTTTCAGCTCAGACAGAGGGTGCTCTACATCACTGTCCTCTTCATCCTCCTCAGTGTCTTCAGTCTCTAAAGAAATGGAAGCATCTCCATGATCTCGAATCCTGTTGGATTCTTCTCCATCAGTCTCTTCTAGAAGCTCTCGGCCTTTAATTTGGTCTGGATAAAGCCGTGAGAGCAGCGGAGACTGTTCATCATCCAGAGTATTTAAGGGAGGAGAGGCGACTGGAAACCTGATGGCATTAATCACCTCCTTCCCATTGAGCTGCTCTTCTTCCAGACTGATATAGACTTCCTTCTGTTCCTCCTTTATGTCGGGGGGCTTTGGGTCATGCAGGTCGGTAGGAGGTCTGTGGTCTAAAGAAGCTTCTCCTTTAACAATCAGCTTCAGTTTAACATCTACAGGAGACATTGAAACACATTATACACATTAGAAAGTATTTTGATCTCAGGCTGAAGTGAGGCACATTTCAATAAAGATATATTTAGCTTTTATTCTTCAACTGCTCCTTTTTGTTATTGTTTACAGTTTGTTGAAACATTGGTAGTGTATTTGTGTGTGTGTGAATGTGACATCTAATTAGCATTTTTCTTCATACATTTGGGACTCAGGCTGTAGGAGAACTGTTTCTGAGACAAAATGCTATTAAAATAGTGGATCAATGTGTTTGGGGAATTAATATTACCTTCATAAAAAGATTTATGAATATACCTAAAATAATATGTGGCCTGCAAACATGAGGATAATTCACAACATCTGGACTCAGATGTGCAACAAAATTTAGTTGAGACAGTAAGATAAACTTTAGTTAAATCAACTATCAGTCAGTTGGTTAAACCAAACAACTTGATTGATTCAAGCATTTGAATTTGTAGTACAGTTTATTATCACTAGTTGAGAAAATTTTAGTTTACTCTTTTTTAAAGTCTAAAAATGTCCCTGGTGATATTCTCCTATGTGGGCATGTTGTGCCATCAAGCCATGGCAAAATTCAGACTGAATTGGGAACAACATGTAACCTGAGAAAAAATCTAAATGGGTTGTAAGCAACGGAATTTCACACATCCATGCAGAGACAGCCTCTCTCAGCAGGGTGTCTACTATGAAGCCAGACTTCACCTCACTCTCTTCAGACGTCTTGCATGTGGACTCTCAAGGAGAAGGTCTGCCCTGGACCAGCCAGCCATGTGCCCTCAAAGGGCTCAAAGACTCACAAGCTGAGTAAAAATGGGCTTTCTGTGAAACTCATTCTTGGTAGGACCAAGTTTGCCACATAACCTTTTCCTCCGTTTGTTATACTGGAGAGGTCTGGAACCTAGAATCAATGTTAATTAAATTCCAAGAGGAAACACTGGAAAATCCATCATCTCCCTGTGAACCAACTAGGTCTGTCAGTTTTGGTTTGGCCAGGCAGGTAATCGGACAGCCGAGGAGCTGCAGCCGCTCCGCTGAACCGAGACGTTTGCAGCAGCTCCAGAAGCAAGCCCCAGCTGCTTTCAGCCAGATTGTTCAGCTTGTTCAGCCCAGATCGTTCAGCCCATCGTCAGTCACCGCCATCCAGGTGGGCCGAGACGCTGCAGCAGCCCCAGAAAGCCAGTGTGCTCTCCCGCCCAGTACACCAGCAAACAACGCCTTTCCCCTCTTCGCCGAAAGCGGTCAAAATCCAAAAGACGCTGAGATGTGCAATCGTCAATATTGCTTTCTGGAAACTATGAAAAGTAAAGAGATCTCTCTTTTTCCTTTATATACCTAGAAGGTGATATTTGTGCCAAGGCAGAATCTAAATAGGAAGAGTTTAATGCTTAAGTAATCCAAAGGGAGTTTGTTGAACTTTGGTGAATATTTCTAATTTGTGGGACTGAATCTACATGGTAATCTGTTATTGGTGCTTTTGTTTGTTTTATTTTGTGAGAACAGAGCCACGACGATCATCCTTAGAGCTAAATTTCCACTTTTTCTTTCTCTCTATCTGCTTCCTTGTCCCGTTCATTAATAAGCCAACTCTTTGTGCTAATCATTAAAGGCTGATAACTCTTGATGACAGCCATTTGAAACAATTTTCGTTGTTGCTATCCTTTGATTTTCAATGACATCTTACAAATTATAATTGCCAAATGTAATTGTATAAAACATTCATAATCAAAGAGGTAAAATGGCACAACACACCTTAAAAAAAAAAACTTACTTGGTGGTTCATTACAACACAACTGTGGGGTGCTGCCTATGGCGGTACCCGGTCTAAGCCCAGACCAATTGCAGGATCTTAGTAAATATTTAAAATGGATCATATATTAGAGATATACCAATCTGATATTAATATCTGTATCGGTCCCGATATTGAAGAACGTACTAGATCCGGCCCAATCAATAATAGTAGATTTATCCAGTTTCCAGAATCAGCTTGGGCCCCTATTTGGAATATCTGTGATGATACGTGGCAGAATGAACAAAGCCAAAAGGATAACTAAAAGGAATGAACAATCTTACTTAAAAGCCATTAATTGCCAGGTACAACCAGCCACAGAGACAATGAAAGAATTCTAGTCAAGGATTTATTTAGCTTATTCCTTTGTTTTCCTATGTATGTCTGTAATGTTTTTTCTGTTCATGTATAGCACTTTGAATGTCTTGTTACTGAAAAGTGGTATTTTAATAAACTTACCTTACCCACTGCCAAAACTGATCTAAAACGGAGCACATCATAAAAATCTCATAAAAATCAATATGACTCAACTTGAATTAAAAAAAAAAAAACAGTTAAATTTGGTTTATTAAATCTAAGGTCTCCCCAACCAAATCCTTTGTTAGGTAATGAATTGATCTCTGAAAATCACATGGATTTATTGGGTCTCACAGAAACCTGGCTACAAGAGGACTACGTTAGTATAAATGAGTCAACTCCCTCTAATTGTTTAAAGTTCCACATTCCCAGAAATACAGGAATAGGAGGCGGAGTAGCAACCATCTTTCGGTCTGATTTATTAATTTGTCCCAGGCCAATTAATAATTACAATTCTTTTGAAAATTGAATCCTTAGTTTCGCTAATCCAAACTGCAAAGCAATAAAATCTCGTCTGTTGTTTTTGTATCGTCCACCAGGCCCGTACTCAGTTTTTAGATCAGTTCTCAGATTTCTTATCTGATTTAGTGTTAAACACTGACAAGGTTATTATAGCGGGGGATTTTAACATTCATGTTGACACTGAATGTGATAACCTTAGTGTAGTCTTTAAAATTATCCAGGATTTATGTGGTTATGCACATACAGTACAGACCAAAAATTTGGACACACCTTCTCATTCAAAGAGTTTTCTTTATTTTCATGACTATGAAAATTGTAGATTCACACCGAAGGCATCAAAACTATGAATTAACACATCTGGAATTATTTACTTAACAAAAAAGTGTGAAACAACTGAAAATATGTCTTATATTCTATTCTTCAAAGTAGCCACCTTTTGCTTTGATTACTGCTTCACACACTCTTGGCATTCTCTTGATGAGCTTCAAGAGGTAGTCACCTGAAATGGTCTTCCAACAGTCTTGAAGAATGGGAGGCAGATCCTTTAGCTATCAGGCTCCTCTCCTGTGGAACCAACTCCCAGTTTTGGTCCGTGAGGCAGACACCCTGTCTACTTTTAAGACTAATCTTAAAACTTTCCTTTTTGACAAAGCTTCTAGTTAGAGTGGCTCATGTTACCCTGAGCTACCTCTATAGTTATGCTGCTATAGGCTTAGGCTACTGGAGGACATCAGGGCCTATTTTTCTCACTCTACTGATTTCTACTGTTCTCCAGATTTGCATTGCATTACATTTAAATGACTGTCGTCATTTCAGCTTTTAACTTTCTGTTCTCTCTCTTTTTTCTTCATAGTAGGTACACCTGGTCTGACGTTCTGTTAACTGTGACATCATCCAGGGAAGACAGATCACCACTAATACCATCTAATGTAGAACAGATTACTGGATCAATGTGTGCTTCTGTGCTTTTTTGTCTGTCTTGTTGTGTCTCTGCTCTGTCTTCTGTAACCCCCAGTCGGTCGAGGCAGATGAACGTTCATACTGAGCCCGGTTCTGCTAGAGGTTTTTCCTTCCCGCTAATGGGTGGTTTTTCTTTCCACTGTCGCTTCATGCTTGCTCAGTACGAGAGATTGCTGCAAAGCCATGGACAATGCAGACGACTCTCCCTGTAGCTCTACGCTTCTTCAGGAGTGAATGCTGCTTGTCGGGACTTTGAAGCAATCAACTGGTTCCCTTATATAGGACATTTTTGACCAATCTGTATAATATGATTGATTTGACTTTGTAAAGTGCCTCAAGATGATATGTTTCATGAATTGGAGCTATATAAATAAAATTGAATTGAATTGAAGGAGTTCCCAGAGATGCTTAGCACTTGTTGGCCCTTTTGCCCTCACTCTTCGTTCCAGCTCACCCCAAACCATCTCGATTGGGTTCGGGTCCGGTGATTGTGGAGGCCAGGTCATGAGGCAAGGTGTGTCCAAACTTTTGGTCTGTACTGTATACTTTGGACCTTGTGCTGACATTTCCTCACAACCCTGTTCTATCTGACCATTTTTTTTAATAACCTTTGAATTTAACTGAGTTCTCCACCCCCAAAAGAAGGTTTCATTATAGAAGATATTTATCAGATAATACTGTATCAAACTTTAAAGAGTCTGTCCCCCTTTTAATATCCTCAGTATCACAGAAATGCCCTGCAGATGGCAGCAATGTTGTTTCTTCACAAATTGACGACTTTGTTGATGGTGTTACTTCCTCTTTGCGTTTTGCATTAGACAATGTAGCTCCCTTGAAAAAGAAGGTGATTATGTACAGGAAGCTGGCTCCCTGGTTTAAGTTAGAGCTGCGTTCTTTGAAGGACAATATGAGAGAAATTGGAGAGAAAATGGCGCTCTACACATCAAGAGGAATCCTATCTAATCTGGAAAAACAGTCTACTGTTGTATAAAAAGACCCTTCACAGAGTTAGAGCAGCATATTTTTCATAATAATAATAATAATAATAATAATAATAATACATTTTATTTCAAGCGCCTTTCAAAACACTCAAGGACACTGTACAGGTAAAAACAATAAGTGGTAAAAGCGACATGGTCATAATTAAAAGAAACAACACAAACTACACACAGGAAAGTAACAGAAAATCATAATGAAAAGGCACTCTTGAACATGTGGGTTTTGAGTTTTGATTTGAACAAGTATAAAGACTCGGTATTCCAGATGTCAGGGGGGAGAGAATTCCAGAGTGTGGGCGCAGACCGAGAAAAAGTCATGCTCCCCATGGTGCTAAGACAGGCGGAAAGAACAACGAGGTGAGTGGTAGAAGAGGATCTAAGTGTGCGAGAGGGAGTTGAAATTTGAAGTAAATCAGAGAGATATGGAGGGAAGAGATTGTGAATAACTTTAAAAGTAGGTAGGAGGATTTTGAACTGAATTCTGAACTTGGCAGGTAGCCAGTGGAGCTGCTGCAGGACTGGGGTGATGTGATGGAAAGAGGGGGTTCTAGAAATGATGTGAGCTGCTGAGTTTTGCACTCATCGTTAATAGAGGAGAATAAAAATAATCCTAGGTTTCTCTTTAGTACAGTTGCCAAAATTTCTCAGAGTTCTGTTGAGCTCTGTTGATCCATCCATTCTCTTAGCTCTTTACAGTAATGACTTTATGGGATTCTTCATAAATAAAGTTGATTCCATAAAAAATAAAATAATTGACATCCTCCCAAACATCATTACCTCGTCCTGTAGTGGATTAATATCTCACAATGCATGTATTTTTGTCACAACAGTTGTAGGGTGTGCTTACATATCTCACAATGAATGTATTCTTGTCACAACGGTTAAAAAGTGTGCTTTAACATGTATCTAAGGAAAATGTGTGTGTGTGTCAGTCCAGAGGTCAAGAGTGGAAAATACAGGATGCACCATAGATACATCTGAACCAAAGATCAAATTATACGGTAATGTAAACAAAATGTGTATGGTGATGGTCCGGAAAGGGAGATGGTGTGTAGCCGTTCAGAAAGGCCAAATGATGTTAACGTAATGAGGTGTAGCCATGTAGAAGGATGTAATGATGTGTAGCCATTTTGTAAAATGATGTTAACATAATGGGGTGGGGCCATCTGAAATGATGTAGTGATGTGTGACCATGTTTGGAATAAACAGTGATGTAACCATGTTTTTAAAAAATATGCACCCTAGGGAAGTTTCCACCGGTATGTAATAAAATGACAGAGATATCAGTGGAAAAGTAACTGAAAATACGTAATAAATAGGAGGGGCTCGGGGAGGAGCCCCAAGACCCAGGGGAATGAATATAAGCGGACCACTTTCTTTGTTTTATCAGATGTTGACCGGTTAACATCTCATGTGTGGTTAACTTGTATTACTGCAATAAACCATACTGGACCGAGATCCAGCTGCCTCTGTTATTTTTGGACCACTGTTGGAGTTTTCTCAACTGCCTTATCAAGAACTTAGAATTTTTGTAAGACTTAGCACAAATTACTACGTCGTCTGGCGGATATCCACGACATTCCTCAGTAAGTGAGGCAGTGTTGGAGGAATCTTTAGAACCTGGTCAGTGATTGAACTGCTTAGCAGAAGTAGAGCTTTTTGAGTTATCAAAAATTTTAGCTTCATCTAAACCTTCTACTTGTATGTTAGACCCAATCTCCACCAAGTTATTTAAGGAGGTATTCCCTTTGATCAATGCCCCCATTAAAACAATAAGAATTGTTTTAAAAAAAGAATAAACCATCTAGCATGAACACTCAACCTAGCGAATCAGGAGATCTGTCACTGAACCCTCTAGTCAGAGCTGACATGTTTTGAAGAAATCAGATCAGAGCACGTAGAATCGGACGGAACAAATATTTTGTCTGATCGAATATTAATGAATCCAGTGAGTTTTGGCCTTTAGCTGTAACACAGGACACACAAACTAAAAAGACATCCTTACTGTTGATAGGAGCAGCAGTTAATGGAAACCTGCTATCAGTCTCCTCCTTCACAAGGAGCTGCTCTCCTTCCTGATGGGCCCTGGGGTCCTCCTGTTCCTCCTTTATGTGGAGGAGCTCTGACTCCTGCTGCTCCCCCTCCGGACTCTGTTCTTCAGGAGCCTCTTCTTTAACATTTGCAGCCAACACTGAAACACATTACATGTATTATGAAAAACTAGATCTTTACTATGTCACAACAATCGTAAAGATTCAATTTGGAGAAAAGGATTTGATCAGCAGTGTAGAGAAAACTGAACCTCAGGAACTGACAGTTTCAACCTAAAGATTATCACTGCCATATCTAGTGTCATGTTGTTGTGGAAATTCCATGCTATTACTCAGTTAAAACATTTGATAACTGCTAAATTTTGCATCTGTTATTACCATATTTTTTAATTATAAGGCAAGTAGTTTGACTACACTGCCCTGTTTCTAACATAAGGCCAAAATAAACTTAGCTTTAATATTTAATTATTATTACTGTTTTTATTATTGTTGTTGTTAGCGTACTCCAGATGCGGGCTGCCTAAAGGCTCTCACATACTCTGGCGTTCTGTGTGCATACTGTGAGCTGTGCAGACTCCGTCCTGACTCCCTGTGGACGTTCTACCCTTCGTAATCGAGCGCACTGTTACCTATATTTCTTCTGGCAAATTCCTACAATTCCCACACTTTCTGCCAGTGGGACGAAGCGGCGGAACAGGAGGTAAAATGTATGATTACCTGGCTGAGCACCGAGAGCCATTTCCTTTCAGGATGCTCCCACCTGTCAATGATGCAGCATGTCCTTGCGACCTTGGAGCCGCTCAGTGTATTAAGCTCGGTGTCACACATAAAACAATTTGAATTTCTTGCATCCGAGACGTTTATAGTGTGAAACCGCGTACGGGATGCACAGCGCTTTTCAGATCGGAGCCAATGATCCATATCCTTCTGGCAGACTCCAGATGATGCCGCTTTTTGATATACTTTTTAAGCTCAGTGTCACATATTAAACAGTTCGATGTGAAGACTTCTTGCCAATGAGAAGTTTCAAAAATTGAGCCATACGGTCCAAAAGTACAGTATATCTATGTTAAAGGCTTTAGTAGGTTCTTTATCATTTTTTTAGCCAGTTAAGTTATTAGACCCACTGTGTAAGGTCCAAAGCCACAGTTTGCCGACCCCTGCCAGAACGGGTTGGACAAGGAGAGCTTTAATGAGAAAAGCAGTCAAGGAGGCAATGGCAACTCTGGAGGAGATGCAGATATTAGCAGCTCAGGTGGGACAATCTGACCACAAGACAAGTTTTCTGGTATGTCTCCAAAACTGGGAATTTTATGGGCAAATGGTGAGAAGAAAGCCAGAAGAAATCCTGTGGGAGTTAACATGTTTTATACATGTATTTGGATGTATATAAATTAAAGAATTAAAGGGTTGGAGGGGGAAAAATCTATT
>CM073139.1:33579353-33836853 GCA_037039145.1 Fundulus diaphanus | reverse complement strand
GCCCGTGGCTTTTAACAAACACTTTTTGTTTATAATGCTCAAATTTAGCAACGATCGGACGAGGGCGGATTTTATCGGGTTTCTTACCTCCGAGCCGGTGAACGCGATGGAAGGCGATGTTTTTTACCTGATCCGCTGGGATTTTCAGCTTCTGCTGGAGAAACTCACGTATTGCAAACTCGGGGTCCTCTTCCTGCCGTTCCGGGATGCCTGCAAAGACGAGGTTGTCTCTCATACTTCGCGACTGTATGTTCAGAATGGATTCTTTCATCTTCTTATTTTCGCCGGTCAGCCGCATCATCCCCTTGGTGAGCTCCGTGACTTTCCCCCTCAGCGCGTCGTTCTCCGCGGCAACAGAAGCCAGCTGGGCTTGGCTAAATTCGACCGCTTCTCTCAGAGCCTGAAACTCTTTTTGGAGCACCTCTACCAAAGCGAGGCGAGCGTCCAGGCTGGTAAGTTTCTTGTCGATGGATTCCAGGACGTCGCTGTAGCTCCTGTCGGGAGACAGAGTGGAAGTTGACGCACCGGTAGAGCTAGACCGAGTTTGTTTGAGTGAAGGTTTGTTTGTGGCTGCGGGATCTTTTTTCTTCCCCATCACGATGTTGTCAAAGCACTCGTCCAGGTAGCTCTCCAGGCTCGTCAAGGTCTCTTCTTCCAGTTTTTTCCCTCGTGAAAATGAGACAATTGTTAATGTTTAAACTTTACTTTGTTTAATTTTCAGTTATTGGTTAGTACTTACCTGAGTGGATTTAATTTTGAACTACATGTATGCCGCCATTTTACTTACGCACAGCTCACAGCTCTCGCGAGATCTCAGCCGCTCATCTCACCCTCAGCCGCTCATCATCCTAGTCAGCCGGAACATCCCAGTGATGGGAGTTCCGTGGAGTTATCATCATCTGATAACGATATGGATTTTTTAGAAGAGTTTCTTGACAGAAACCGGACTTTTGACGGAATCCAGCCGTACCAGTTTGAGCCAAGGAGACCAAAAAGGGACGATGTGAGTTGAATCTGTCTCCTATTTCCAGTGCAAACTCAGTCGGGCCCCACTAGATAGATAGATAGATAGATAGATAGATAGATAGATAGATAGATAGATAGATAGATAGATAGATAGATAGATAGATAGATAGATAGATAGATAGATAGATACGCGTGTGTGTGTTAGCGCGCGCGCTCCGCCGCAGCACGGCTTTGCCGACGCTGCAACGGAGGAGAGATCGCGCTGAAGTGACTTGAGTTATATTTGCCCTCTAGTAAATAGGGCAGGTGGTCATTATGGTATAAATATTAAAATATAAAAGCGTTCCAGCACATGCTGGGGCGTAGGGATACCACATCGCATGTGGTATCCCTACGCCCCTCTGGTCGGTAACCATCCCCGCAAATTCTAAATTAAAAATTATAAAATAACTTACCGAAAATCCTCGCTCTCATGTCATGTTCAAAACATTCTTCTTCGACATGGTCACTGCATATGACGTGTTTTCTCTCTGGCCAGAAGTTAGATGGCAAATCCGCTCTCTTCAAGTTGGCAATCCAGCAACGAGCCCGGTGGCTCTTGAATCGGAAAGTTGAAATAAGCAATGCTTTTTCCACTTTTACCAGTTGTGTTGGAATATCCAATGGCCATGCACCTGGGCATTGTTGCTGTAACAATAGCTCTCCCGAATGTCAATGGTGAAGTCCTCTGGAAATCCGAAATAATTATTGATGATCGCAGCTGTGTAGAACGGCTCCTATTGACTTTGCTTGGAAAGCGGGGAGAAATGCTGTCGCCACTTCCGCTTTTCCACGTCGCAGGATGTGATGTCAGACGGCCCTTACTGCCCAAATATGGGCAGTAATGGCCGCCCCCATACACAGAGATCCAGACGACAATTTGTTTTTATTTTCTTATTGATTAAAGATAAGTTACTTAAATAAACCACAAACGTATTAGTTTTAGTTATAGCTAATGGTCCCCTGATTTTTCCTTGTTGACCGGACTTCCCCTTTAAAAAATTTAGCTCTACAAAGACCTGACTTTTGGGGTGTGGGGGAGTTGTAACAGTTATGTACACTGAAGTTTTCTGTTGTTTTGTTTTACTTTTCTCAGTGTTCTGTAAATGAAATGATGCAAACTAAACCATCCAGCAATGCATTCTATTTGGCAGGTTGTGAGGAAACAGAACATGAAAACGTCAACGGGGTGAATACTGTAAACAAATTCATACAAAAAAGTAGTAGTTAAATCAAATTTTAAATTTAACTAATGTATGTGTCTGTGCCTCACTTCAGGTTGAGATCAAAATACTTTCTAATGTGCATAATGTGTTTCAATGTTTCCTGCAGATGTTAAGCAGAAGCTGATTGTTAAAGAAGAACCACATGCTGACCTGCATGACCCAAAGCCCCCCCACATAAAGGAGGAACAGAAGGAAGTCTACATCAGTCTGCCAGGAGAGCAGCTTAATGGGAAGGAGGTGATTAATACCATCAGGTTTCCAGTTGCTGCTCCTCCCATAAAGACTCTGAATGATGAACAGTCTCTGTTGCTCTCACAGCTTTATCCAGACCAGATTAAAGACGGAGAGCTTCCAGGAGAGAATGGAGAAGAATCCATCAGGATACAAGATTATGGAGATAATTCCCTTTCTTTAGAGACTGAATACACAGAGAAAGATGAAGAAGACAATGTTTTAGAGCACCCTCACTCTGGGCTGAAGCATTTGCCAGACTCTGGATTTAAGAAATGTTCTACAGAGAAGAAAATTGTGGAGTCACGAAGGAAAGTCCAGACAGGAATGAAGCTGAGCTGCAAAGACCGTGGCAAAACATTTAGTGGGGAATTTGCTTTAAAGAGACACATGAGAATCCATACAGGAGACAAGCCTTTCTGTTGTGATCTATGTGGAAAAGGATTTAACAAAAAAGACCGTTTAAACAGACACATGAGAATCCATACAGGAGATAAACCTTTCTGTTGTGATCTATGTGGAAAAGGATTTAACCAAAAAGACCATTTAAACAGACACATTACAATCCATACAGGAGACAAGCCTTTCTGTTGTGATCTCTGTGGACAAAGTTTTAGACAGAAAGGAACTTTAAACAGACACATGAGAATCCATACAGGACAGAAGCCTTTCTGTTGTGACCTATGTGGACAAAGATTTAGTCAAAAAGGAACTTTAAACACACACATGAGAATCCATACAAGACTGAATTCTTTCTGTTGTGATCAATGTGGACAAAGATTTAACAAAAAAGGAACTTTAAACAGACACATGAGAATCCATACAGGACTGAATTGTTTCTGTTGTGATCTATGTGAAAAAAGATTTAGCAAGAAAGGAACTTTAAACAAACACATGAGAATCCATACAGGACAGAAGCCTTTCTGTTGTGATCTATGTGGACAAAGATTTAACGAGAAAGGAACTTTAAACAAACACATGAGAATCCATACAGGACAGAAGCCTTTCTGTTGTGATCTATGTGGACAAAGATTTAGCGAGAAGGGAACTTTAAACACACACATGAGAATCCATACAGGACAGAAGCCTTTCTGTTGTGATCTATGTGGACAAAAATTTAGCCAAAAAACTAATTTAAACAGACACATGAGAATCCATACAGGACAGAAGCCTTTCTGTTGTGATCTATGTGGAAAAAGATTTAACGAGAAGGGAAATTTAAACAAACACATGAGAATCCATACAGGACAGAAGCCTTTCTGTTGTGATGTATGTGGAAAAAGATTTAGCCATCAATCAACTGTAAACAAACACATGAAAATCCATTTTGGACAGAAGCCTTTTGATGTAATCTGTGTGGACAAAGATTTAGCCAAGAAGCACATTTAAACAGACATATGAGGACACATGCTGGAGGGAAAATGGCTCTGCTATGAATATTAACTCAAACTGCACCGGTGTAGTTACCATTTCAACTCAAAATCTCGGGGCTTTGCAAATCAAGGGTAGTGTTTCCATGCACATTTACCTGACTAATTTCACTTTCACGGTTTTGGTCCCCACTCGACCTAGTGTTTCTCTTCTTTCTTGGTGCTTGTTGATTGGGTGGGGTTGCATGCAGTAAGAAAAATGTCCGAGACAAAGGTGGAGTAAGGAGCAATAAGGAGAAGAGGAATTTACAAACCTATCAATTTCATAACCTCAATTTATCAGAAAAGGTTAAGATGATTTTAGGTGAGAAAGTACACCTCCAGACTGTCTTTGCAGTCAGTTCATCAGGATTATGAGACCATTTTAATTCTGCTTGGATTTGCCAGGAGAGACAGAGGCCCGCTGATAGGCGAGCCTGGCCAGGGTGACTGCAGGGTTATAACTCGGTCAGATCTGATATGTCGTTCGTCGCAGCTGAAAAGTCACCATAAGGTTTTACTAAGTTAGTGGGGGGGGATCTCTGTATAACAGACATCAAATGTTAAAATTTCGGCATTTTGAGTTAATCATAAACTGTTTCATGAACTGCTGTGCGTGGGCTACCCAGACAGAGAGAAGCTGTTTTTGTACAATTATATACTTTAAAGTTATTTAATGTTTATTAAATAACTCTCTGTTAAGTATTGTCTGGTGAATATCAGCTCTTAAACTGATATCAGGACAATGGTTGAAAGGGATGAATTCAATCACTAGCGATCTTTTAACAGCAAATACATAGAATAAAGGATTGACAACTTCTCTATAAGTTCAAGAATTTATGAACAAATTAAAATGAACATCCTGAGAACATCACTATATAATGCAGTTTATCGCAATTAACACTATATTTCAATCAGTAAATCCTCTACTAGGCTAGTGAAACTTAACTAAACTACTAAGCAAAATGAGGATAAAAAGCTAAGGAACTATTTACATGCAAAAGAACACAAGACAAAACAAACGTGGTTGATTATCATCTGAATAATTCAGTGAATATTGGTTCACAGACTCACAGTTCATGAACTGACTTAAAAAAAAACATGGAATGGAGTTAAATTAGCTTCAGTAATTTAGAACAACATTTGGCATGTGTTTCAATCCATTCACAATGCGAATCCTGAGTTAAATAAAACATTATTTGATGAAAAAACATTTGGTTCTTTAACTTAAAGAACATGGAATGAGCTTAAATTAGCTTCACTAATTCAGAACAAAATTTAATCCTAAAGTTAAACAAAACGCGTTTATATCGACATTAATATTCCATATTAATGTGGGAATAAGGCTCATAGCACTATCGAACAATGGCGGAGTGAAACGAACAAGCCTGATGCTTTAAAACAAGCTCCTGTTGAATGTCCGAAGCCGGAAGGTACCAGAAGCTAATAGCAGTTTGGCTAGCGGACTTTCGGCACAAACTTTAATGTCTTCAGCTTTAATTTTAGGCATAATGAGTGGACAAGATAACATAAATATTAATATCCCATCAGTGTATGAAACCCCTGTGGAGATGTTTGTTATAACCATAAAAACACACTCGAATCACATCGGCAATGACATGGTACCGAATGCTAGCAATGAGCTAGTTCCGTTAACTCTTTGTGTTTCAGAACACCATGCACGCATTAGACATTTTTCCAAACAAACCATGTAACTCTCTCTGCTCATCCTCTCTACTGAATCTGTCGGTGCCTCATGTGAGTTCGGTCCACTTTGGCAATCCAAGGGAGGTAGCATTGAAAAGGGAAAACATTATTTTTTTCAGCAGCAGACACACAGCTCTGCGGCTATGAGCTAACCAACAGCGTGGTCGGGGCAGCTCCGACGTCCATTTAGTAGTCTGATCTCTCAGCTTGTCTGGTGAGGGAAGGCATCCGCCGTCTCGCGTCCGCTTTCCCGCAACAACTGACAAAAATAAACAAAGCTGTGTCTGCATTCCTTACTTTGCGGCTTCGAGTTCCTCCGATGCCAGGGAGGTCCTCCACTCTGCAGAGGATGAGAATGTCGCCCTCTTTCGCTCCATTGAGGCGAGGGCAGATGAGTTTCACAGAAGGCACGTTCTGTGCAGCTTGGCTGGCTTCCTCAGCCACCTCCCCTCCTCCCAATGTCCCAGGCAGAAGAAGGTGGGCAGACTTTCTGTGTGGCTCGCAGGGCATGGCTGGTAGTCCCAGGCAGAGGAAGAGTATTGGGCTTTGTCCTGTGGGAGAAAAGTTTTATATCAACGGGAGATCCCTGCTGAGAGGGGAGGTCCTTTTTGTCTGTGAGGGTCCCAAACTCCTCTTTGTTGTTTCCAATCCAATCTGATTATATTTTCTCATCATGGCTCAATGGACCAGATCTGTACCCTACTGGACCTTTGTCTTTCAACAACTTATTTCAAGTTCAGCGATCATTTTTACAGACAGAAGCATGGTTGTGCCATGGGATCTCCAGTGTCACCAATTATAGCCAATCTTTACATGGAAGAAATGAAAAAGAGAACTTTGGGAACCTTCAGAGGAACACCACCAAGCCACTGGTTTAGATATGTGGACAACACCTTTGTCAAAATCCAGTTAAAAGAAGTGGAAGCTTTTACAAGACACATCAACTCGGTGGACAACATCAAGTTTACCAGAGAGGATGCCAACGACAACAAGCTACCTTTTCTCGACTGTTTGGTGAACATGGAAGGAGATGGAAACCTCAACATTGGTGAGAAGAATAAACGAAAAAACATCGTCATCCCATATGTTGCTGGAGTCTCTGAAAAACTCAAGAGGATTTTCTCCAAACACAAAATCCCAGTGCATTTCAAAGCAAACAGGACCCTCAGACAGAGGCTGGTGCATCCCAAGGACAAAACACCCAAACCTAAGATGAGCAGAGTGGTGTATGCAGTTCAGTGCAGTGAGGAATGTTCTGATCTTTATATTGGAGAAACCAAACAAGCTCTCCACAGACGCATGGCTCAACACAGGAGAGCTACCTCCTCAGGTCAAGACTCTGCTGTCCACCTACACCTTAAGGACAAAGAACACAGTTTGAGGACCAAAATGTTCACAAGACAGATGGTTTGAAAGGGGTGTGAAGGAAGCCATCTACAGTTGTGGTCAAAAGTGTACATACACTTGTAAAAAAATCATAATGTTATGGCTGTCTTGAGTCTTCAATAAGTTCTACAACTCTTATTTTTCTGTGATAGAGTGATCGGAACACATACATGTTTGTCACAAAAAACAGTCATAAAGTTTGGTTCTTTCATAAATTTATTATGGGTCTGCTGAAAATGTCACCAAATCTGCTGGGTCAAAAATATACATACAGCAACAAAATTTGTCAACTTTGGTGATGTAGCGAGTTGTCAATCAAATTAGCTTCATGTCATGGCCTCTTCACTTCTTCTAAGTGATTCTGATTGACTACAGCTGTTGACTTCTCATGAGCCCATTTAAATAGGGCTCATTTGACCCAGTGATTAGACTCAGCTACAAAAGCTACAATGGGAAAGTCAAAGGAACTCAGTGTGGATCTGAAAAAGCGAATTATTGACTTGAATAAGTCAGGGAAGTCACTTGGAGCCATTTCAAAGCAGCTACAGGTCCCAAGAGCAACTGTGCAGACAATTATACGCAAGTATAAAGTGCATGGAACAGTTGTGTCACTGCCACGATCAGGAAGAAAACGCAAGCTATCACATGCTGCCGAGAGGAGATTGGTCAGGATGGTCAAGAGTCAACCAAGAATCACCAAGAAGCAGGTCTGCAAGGATTTGGAAGCTGATGGAACACAGGTGTCAGTCTCCACAGTCAAGCGTGTTTTACATCGGCATGGACTGAGAGGCTGCCGTGCAAGAAAGAAGCCCTTGCTCCAGAAAAGGCACCTTATGACTCGGCTGAAGTTTGCTGCTGATCACATGGACAAAGATAAAACCTTCTGGAGGAAAGTTATCTGGTCAGACGAAACAAAAATTGAGCTGTTTGGCCACAACACCCAGCAATATGTTTGGAGGAGAAAAGGTGAGGCCTTTAATCCCAGGAACACCATGCCTACTGTCAAGCATGGTGGTGGTAGTATTATGCTCTGGGGATGTTTTGCTGCCAGTGGAACTGGTTCTTTGCAGAAAGTAAATGGGATAATGAAGAAGGAGGATTACCTCCAAATTCTGCAGGAAAACTTAAAACCATCAGCCCGAAGGTTGGGTCTTGGGCGCAGTTGGGTGTTCCAACAAGACAATGACCCAAAACACACATCAAAAGTGGTAAAGGAATGGCTAAACCAGGCTAGAATTAAGGTTTTAGAATGGCCTTCCCAAAGTCCTGACTTAAACCCCATTGAGAACATGTGGACAGTGCTAAAGAAACAGGTTCATGCAAGAAAACCATCACATTTAGCTGAACTGCACCAATTCTGTCAAGAAGAGTGGTCAAACATTCGACCTGAAGCTTGCCAGGACCTTGTGGATGGCTACCAAAAGCGCCTAGTTGCCGTGAAAATGGCCAAGGGACATGTAACCAAATACTAATGTTGCTGTATGTATATTTTTGACCCAGCAGATTTGGTGACATTTTCAGCAGACCCATAATAAATTTATGAAAGAACCAAACTTTATGACTGTTTTTTGTGACAAACATGTATGTGTTCTGATCACTCTATCACAGAAAAATAAGAGTTGTAGAACTTATTGAAGACTCAAGACAGCCATAACATTATGATTTTTTTACAAGTGTATGTACACTTTTGACCACAACTGTACGTTAAGAGAGAAAAACCAACCTTAAACAGAGGAGGAGGCCTTAGGTTCCAACTCTCAAAAACTTACAACACAGCTATAGGATTAATTCCGGCCAATCACCACATTAACTCTCACCCTCATTCGGGTGATCAAAACATTGTTCCTTTAAACCAAGCCAACAACAACCCTAACAACTCCTCGTTACAGAGGAGTGGACCAGTTTCGTTCCAATCTGCTGGCTTAGTGTCTTTAACGATAGCCCATTACTAAGGGGTGGACCTGTTTCGGTTGAATTTGCATGTTATCTAAGCCATTACAAGGCCTTTGTTGGACAGTAGTATAAAGCTTGATACTCCACATTACTCCAGACTTTTTGAATTAAGAAAGCTTCCTGGAGAGGAAGCGAAACGTCTTCAACTACGGAAAACAAGTCCAGTTGCTTTGTTTTTTATTTTTTTGGAATGACCATGACCTGGATGACTGAGAATCTTCACCAGCATGACTCAGACACTTGAACAGGAAAACCCAAAATCCCCAGGCTTTCATTTACTGGGGTAAAAGGAAGTCTGGAGCTTTAGGTGAAAGATTTTGGACTATTGTGATGTGACCTTTTCTGATCAAAATCCTACTGAACATGGATGGACGGAGCTGAAACGGGCCGTCTGGAGAAGGCACCCTTACCTGTTGTTGCTTGGTGCATAAGTGTCATTGACAGTTGCAGAAATCCTTTGATTTTGACTAAATACTGAGCTACAGGCCAGTGTCATTAGTTTTTTTTAACGACTCTGTTGAGAGACGACTCAAAAGGAAAGTCTGATTTCCATTGGTTTTATTTTCATTATTTTCTTTGATTCCACCTGATAACACTAGAAGAGAGAGAGAGGGAGTCTACAGATGTGTGAGGCCATCTCTCCCACATGGCTCCAGGGAAAACTGAAACTTTCTACAACCTGCATCCAAGACGATGGTGGAGGGGATCAGCAAGGACTCCATGTATACGGCTGCAGTGTAACAAGACCCCAGCCAATCCTTCCTGGCCTTACAGACTTTGTTTCTTTTCTTCATAATGTAATTTGTGTATTAAATCCCTCGTATGTTAATCATGTTATTACTCGCACACACATACTATTGGAAGACAGCTTTTGGAAGTTTGTGGTCTTTTTGGGGGCTTTTGAGGGTTTTTTTTCCCCCTTTTTTTTTATAGGCGAGAGGGTTTCGGGGTGCCCAAGTTTGATATTTAGGCCTTTTTCATCTCTGCTTTTTGGAAGCACCTGAAGAAGAAGCTTTTAAATATGTCATTATTTTATAACCTGCTGATATTTTGTATATTTTCTGCTGATCTTTAATAAATGATTATTTCCTGGCACAAAAAAGTCTCTGATCCTGGGATTATGCAGAGTTGCTATGAGGTTCTCGCATCAAGAAATCCAGATTCAATGTTTCTAACAGCAGAGGAAGAGAGAGACAGAGAAATTATAGCCGTTGTTAACAAATGTAAAAATAAAAGCTCCACTGACAGCGATGACACTGAAATGACAGTCAAAACAGTAATTGATGCAATTACTGTTTTGACTGTCAATTACATGTTTAAATATTAAATAATTATATGAATTGATTACTCAGTACTTGAGTAGCCTTCTTACTGAATACTTTTTTACTCTTACTTGGGTCATTTCTTGGCTGACTACCTTTTACTTTTACTTGAGTAAATATATGTTGAAGTGGTGCTACTCCTGTTTAAGTACAATTTGTGCCTACAACACATGTTTAATGATCATAAATGGCAAAGAACTGGTTGAACAGAAAGAGGCTGAACAAGCTGGTGAGGAAGGCCACTTCTGTCCTGGGCTGCGCTCTGGACTCAGTGGAGGAAGTAGCTGAGAGGAGGGTGTTGTCCAAGCTCACATCCATCACGGAATACACCTTCCACCCCCTGCACCAGACTGTAGAGGAGCTGAGCAGCTCCTTTAGTGCCAGACTAAAACATCCTGTCTGTAAAAAGGAGCGTTACCGTGGGTCATTAATTCCTGCTGCTAGCAGATTATACAATGCTGCACTGTAACTTCAACCACAACTGCAATAACTAATGTGCAATAATCTATTTAATACACTGTACTACAACCCATGCAATAATCCTGAAAGAAGTGACTTCTGCTGCTATCAACACCTGAACATATGTCAGTACACATGTATGTACAAATGTATACAATGTATATGCACATATATACGTGTAGGCATGTATGTATGTAGGCGTGTGTATATATATATATATATATATATATATATATATATATATTACATTCTTTTTGGCGACCCGGAAGTTATTCTGTTTGAGCTGATGGTACGGATCGTGTTTTTTTTTTTTTTTTTTTTTTTTTTTTTAAATTGATAATAAAAGGGTTTACAAACAAGCAAAATTAACAATACAAATGAGTAATAAAACAGACAAGACAGTAATGCCAGGGTGTTACATATCAAGCACAAACAAATCAAAAAGCCAATAAATAAATGAAAAATTAACTCAGAAAGATATTAAAGAGCACAAATCCATTGTCTTAATGGCTTTTCTATTTTTTGAATATTCGAGAGATCTAATATACAGGTAAAAGCCAGTAAATTAGAATATTTTGAAAAACTTGATTTATTTCAGTAATTGCATTCAAAAGGTGTAACTTGTACATTATATTTATTCATTGCACACAGACTGATGCATTCAAATGTTTATTTCATTTAATTTTGATGATTTGAAGTGGCAACAAATGAAAATCCAAAATTCCGTGTGTCACAAAATTAGAATATTGTGTAAGGGTTAAATTTTGAAGACACCTGGTGCCACAAACTAATCAGCTGATTAACTCAAAACACCTGCAAAGGGCTTTAAATGGTCTCTCAGTCCAGTTCTGAAGCCTACACAAACATGGGGAAGACTTCAGATTTGACAGCTGTCCAAAAGGCGACCATCGACACATTGCACAAGGAGGGAAAGACACAAAAGGTTATTGCTGAAGAGGCTGGCTGTTCTCAGAGCTCTGTGTCCAAACACATTAATAGAGAGGCAAAGGGAAGGAAAAACTGTGGTCAGAAAAAGTGTACAAGCGATAGGGATCACCGCGCCCTAGTCAAGATTGTGAAAAAAAAACCATTCAAAAATGTGGGGGAGATTCACAAGGAGTGGACAGCTGCTGGAGTCAGTGCTTCAAGATGCACCACCAAGAGATGCTTGAAAGACATGGGTTTCAACTGCCGCATACCTCGTGTCAAGCCACTGTTGACCAAGAAACAGCGCGAAAAGCGTCTCACCTGGGCTAAGGAAAAAAAGAGCTGGACTGCTGCTGAGTGGTCCAAAGTCATGTTTTCTGACGAAAGCAAATTTTGCATTTCCTTTGGAAATCGAGGTCCCAGAGTCTGGAGGAAGACAGGAGAGGCACAGGATCCACGTTGCCTGAAGTCTAGTGTAAAGTTTCCACCATCAGTGATGGTTTGGGGTGCCATGTCATCTGCTGGTGTCGGTCCACTCTGTTTCCTGAGATCCAGGGTCAACGCAGCCGTCTACCAGCAAGTTTTAGAGCACTTCATGCTTCCTGCTGCTGACCTGCTCTATGGAGATGGAGATTTCAGGTTCCAACAGGACTTGGCGCCTGCACACAGCGCAAAATCTACCCGTGCCTGGTTTACGGACCATGGTATTTCTGTTCTAAATTGGCCAGCCAACTCCCCTGACCTTAGCCCCATAGAAAATCTGTGGGGTATTGTGAAAAGGAAGATGCAGAATGCCAGACCCAACAACGCAGAAGAGTTGAAGGCCACTATCAGAGCAACCTGGGCTCTCATAACACCTGAGCAGTGCCAGAAACCCATCGACTCCATGCCACGCCGCATTAATGCAGTAATTGAGGCAAAAGGAGCTCCAACCAAGTATTGAGTATTGTACATGCTCATATTTTTCATTTTCATACTTTTCAGTTGGCCAACATTTCTAAAAAATCCCTTTTTTGTATTAGCCTTAAGTAATATTCTAATTTTGTGACACACGGAATTTTGGATTTTCATTTGTTGCCACTTCAAATCATCAAAATTAAATGAAATAAACATTTGAATGCATCAGTCTGTGTGCAATGAATAAATATAATGTACAAGTTACACCTTTTGAATGCAATTACTGAAATAAATCAAGTTTTTCAAAATATTCTAATTTACTGGCTTTTACCTGTATTGTTTGAATTCCTCTCTAAAGCGAGGTTTCTGATTTGAAAATTTAGATTTATGTATATGATATTTGGCAACGGATAAAATTAGATTGATAATATAAATTTTTTTTGTTTTATTAGTGGGATAAGAGAAGAATCCAAACAACACATTTATATGGTTAAGAGAAAAGCCATCAAGAATTGTTTGGGAAATAAATGTACAAATATCTTGCCAGAAAATATATGAGAAATTACATGACCAGAATAAATGACAGAGATCTTCTTCATGGAGTTGGCAGAATGAACAGTTTGTGTCAATGTCTTTTTTGTATCGTTGCAGGAAAAATTTACAGGGATAAAAACGATGGATCATCTTAAGATACTTCTTTGATCTTATTAATAATCAAATATTTAGATGGAAGACACCAGATTTTTCCCCAGTCCAGGTTGGAGGCAAAGTTATTCCAATACGAAATAGCATTTGGAGCAGAGACAATGTCCTTCTGGAATAAGGCACGTATATCACGGTTGTTCTTTCGTTTTATAGTAGAAAAACAGATTTGACCAACATTAGTGTTAGCAGGGTCCAGATCCGGTGGAGTCAGAACAGAAGTTCTACGGGATGGCATCAAAAACAAGTGCATATTCTTTAGGAGGTATGGGGAGACCATTATGACATTAAGACTCCATCAGGACTGAAAAGCTGCTGAACTAAAATGATTCCACGTTCAAACCAATTTTCCAAGAACAAAGATTTATGTTTGTACAGAATGTCTCCATTGTTGGTACGGATCGTGCTACCGGTACGGATCGGGTAGTCTATGGTGTCACTACCCGATCCGTACCATCAGCTCATTTGCGCGTGCGCGAACAGAATAACTTCCGGTGGGAAATATTTTGTTTTTCTTACTTTTTTATTTTTTTGTATTTTTTCGAGGCAGGAGTTTCTTTTTGTATATATTTGTATTTGCGGCAATAATGCATATTCTAAAAATTAAACAACAGGAATACATAAAAAATAATTTTTTTTTTCAGTCAAAAATGTTTCCATGTTGTGGTTAGGGAAATAAAAATACATAAACCATTTCTTAAAGTACATAAACCCCCAGATATAAACACATATAGGAGTACAGAAACGTATTTGATTCTGAATTTTTTTTGAAGTTTTTTTTATCATTTATTCGATTTGCATATGTATGTATTTTGTGCTTAATAAATGTATTTTAATAAGGTATGCCTTCGCTTTGTGTGTGTTCTTTTTTCTATTCCCTGTTCGTTTTTGTAAAAAAAAAAAACAATGCTGCTACTATAATCACGAGGTCTTTTATGTGTACACCAGAGGGCGCTAATTTCTCAATCGATAATTTTAACTTTCTAATAAAATAAATGTTTAGAACAAGATTATTTGTATAACGAAATTCACCGTATAATTAAGAATTAAATATTTTTTTCCACTCCTGTTTGAACAAGCAATAAACTAACAGAGTGCATTCAGACAACACAGATAAACGTTATGCAATGATAACTTCCCGGACTGGAGGATGCTGGAGCATATCCGATGATGACGTCAAGCAATACAATGGAGAGAATGCAAAACGTATCAATTTCTTTCAGAAAAGTCTTCAATACTTTATTTACGATATAGTTTAGCATTTTTTAATAATTTAAGTATAGAAATAAGTATTTTTAGTACCGTAATTACATTATTTTTTTTGGCGACCCGGAAGTTATTCTGTTTGCGCTTGCGCAAATGAGCTGATGGTACGGATCATAGACATAATAGACCAGTTCACGCGTGACGTCAGCGCTACATCCGGATCTCGGTGGTTGGCAAAAACAGCGCTGTTCTCGTCTACTACTGTGACAAAACGGGTGATTTAGAGCGTACTTTTAGTTCGTTTATTTTTGGAATCTAAACAATGCCTACGACTTGTTGTGCTCCCGGTTGCACACAGAGGCATTCCAAATCGTCGGATGTACGTTTCTGTCGTTTACCGAAGAAGGAAGGACGAATAAAAAAATGGATATTTTCAATGAAAAGAGCGCAGGCAGACACTCCCAATGGACTGGGGGATCCATCATACTGCGACAGAATTTGCAGTCTACACTTCATCTCCGGTAAATACAACTTAATTCTGCTCTAGTCATTGTTGTACTTAAATAGCGGCGGAGGGGAGGTGGTGATCGCTACACGGGCCGGAGAAGCGGTAGCAGCAGCCGCTGACTATTCTGGCCCGTGTAGCGATCGCCACCTCCCCTCCCCTCCGCCCGTTCACGGGCGCTAGTACTTCTGTGTTTACGCTGCAATGTCGCCGACACCCCCACCCATTTTAACAAGACAAAAACACCAAAATAGTCCGTAGTAAACAATGTTTTTTTTAACCTACCGGGCGGGTCTTCCTCTCTGCTGAGACGCGGTCTGTATGACGCCGCTTTGTGATTACACAAACGTGTGAACAACATCCATCCATCCATTTTCTGACCCGCTTAATCCCTCATGGGATCGCGGGGGTTGCTGGTGTCTATGTCCCGATATAAGATAATTGTAGCCGTCCAGTGGTTTCATGCTTCCATGCTCTCTCGTGTGTACTGGCCTGCGTGTTTATAATGCAGCTGTATATGTCGCGGTACTGAACGCTTGGCAGCATTTCACAGACTCGCTCTGTCCCTTCAGGCTTTTGCTGTGTGGATCTGGCAATCTGATACCATCAACCATCAACTTAGTCTTAAAACGATCTTGTGATACGTTATCTAAAGAAGAAAAATACGCGGAGAACTCGTCAGTTTCTCTGTTTGCGTCCGCCATTGTGTTCGCTTTTTGCCAACCAGTCCGGCGCGCATGCGCGAAAAACCTGCATCAAAACAATAACAATGAACTGGTCTATATAAGAGTAGACCCCGCATTGACTGTCGCTGCGCAAGAATTACGGCCGCCATCTTGGGGCGGTCGACTTGCTACCCTAACCTGCTGATTCAAGCTGAACACACTAATGATGCCTCAGCACTGTGCGGCTCATTTTTGTTTAAATCGAGGGACTATTTACGTCAGGGCTCGAGGAATAACTTTTCACAAGTGAGATGAACAGATATCGTTTATATTTTTGATTAGAATGTGATTTTTCTAAAATTAGGCAGAGAGATACAGGTCTACACGTCCAAGTATTTGTGACTTAGTCTCTCCAAAACCGCATCTGCTCCGTGAAGGCATCAGAGCTTTGTTAGACATTAGTGAATAAACAGCATATATATATATATATATATATATATATATATATATATATATATATATATATATAGAGAGAGAGAGAGAGAGAGAGAGAGAGAGAGAGAGAGAGAGAGAGAGAGAGAGAGAGAGTTCATTTGCAAAAACAGATAACTCCGTTTTTATAAATTAAAAAAAACATACTTTTTATTATTTAGTTAAGGTGATACCAGTCAAACTAACCTACCTGATGAATTTGATCAGGTAAGAGCGACATAACAAAATAATGGCATCTCAAAAATACACCTTCATTAAAAGGACCCCCCCCCCCCCCCCACACACACACACACTTACATTTTAGTTTATTTGGCTAAAAACGGAGTTATCTGTTTTTGCAAAAGAATTCTGCATATTTACAGTGAACTCTCGCTATATCGCTGTTCCCCTTTCACGGTCCCGCTGCTTCATGGATTTGCATTGATGAGCCGTTCATTACAGTTCTCAAACATAATCGATGGTGGCATGTCGGTTTATTCCAAAAATGAGAATCTTCACCAGCATGTCGGTTTATAAGATTCTTTTTGCCCAGAAGAACAACAACTACCGATAACTATGTTTTTCTCCCTAAAACACACACCTGCATCGCGGGCTTTAGAAGGAAGAAAAAAACGCTACAGAGCGGAGTCGGGATGCAGCGGCTCTGTTAGAAGAGCAGTGAAATACATGTGAGTCACTATTTGTCCTACTGTACTTTGTATTTTTTTCATAATCATTTTTCATTTTCTCCCGTTCTAATACAATGACTCGGGTCGCGGTGGGGCGGTGCTGATCTCCGCAATTTGAAGCATTCAGTTCGTATTGATGATCAAATTAGTATTTTACAGCACAGTAGTTATTTGTAAAAACAAACAAAAAACACAAAAAAACGTTTATAAAGTACTTTTATTTGTTAAACAAATACTTGCGCCTGTAAAAAGGTTTTGTTCTTTGGTTTCAATGTACTATGGAGTATTTCATTGTATAATAATTGTAAAGAAAATAAAGGTTACTACTTCACGGATTTCGCCTACCACGGGCTCTTTTTGGAACGTGTATATATATATATATATATATATATATATATATATATATATATATATATATATATATATATATATATGTGTGTGTGTGTGTGTATATATGTATGTTTTTGTATATAGTAATAACAAAAAATTATTAAAGTGTATGAGTGGCTGTGTTTTGCAGCATACATAAATTCTGTCAGAATATTAAATTACTTTTAACCACACTAAGAACATTTAACTGCACTGAACCATTTGTTATAATAGCTATAGCTTTAAAGTTTTCAGAAAAAAAACAACGTGAAAATTAGTTCAATAATCAACAAGTATAGTTGACTTAAATTGATTCTGCACCTGGTTAACACATTACACTGAGCTGAGTTCTCGGCCGCCCCAAGATGGCGCCCCTAAATCTCGTCCGCGCCTATAGGAGAGAGCGGTCGATGCGGGGTCTACTCTTTATATATGTCTATGGTGACAGTGACAACCTTTGTGGGACAAGATTCATGATTGGTTATCAACGAAAAATGTGATTCCTAATTTTGAATATAAAGGTGTTAAATTTGGCATTACTTTTCAAGATAAAAGGGTAGAATTTCTGTGTAATACTATATTCATTATTGGAAAATTCTTTATTCACAAATGCAAATTTTTTAACATTTCTCCAAATTTTCAAGCATTCCAAAATGATGTAAAGAATTTGTATGCTTCGATCAAATTACTGGAAAGTAACAAAGCCTTAAAGTTTTCAGATTTGATAACAGTATACTTTAGCTAAACCCCTGTGTTATTTGTTTTATTTTCTTTTTAATTTTGATTTAACTTTAATGAGACTGTTTAAGTTTATTTAAATTATACACCATTACTTAAAGTACATAAAAACCCCAGCTATGAACACGTTTAGGAGTATAGAAACGTATTTTATTTCGAATATTCTTCAGGTTTTTTTTATCATTTATTTGATTTGCATATGTATTTGATTATTTTGTACTTAAAAAAATGCATTTTAAAAAAGTATGCCTTGTCTTTGTTATGTGCTCTTTGTTCTATTCTCTGTTCGCTTTTTGTAAAAAATAAACAATGCGGGTACTCTTCTCTTGTTTATGATTTGTACACCAGAGGGCGCTAAACTCTTAATATATGTGGTTTTAACTTTCTAATAAAACTACATTTTAGTAAAAGATTATTTAAATAACAAAATTCACCTTATAATTAAGGAGAAAAATATTTTTTCCAGTCCTGTTTGAACAAATAATATAACTTATAGAATGTATTCAGACAATACAGACAAACGTTGCGCAATAATATATTCCCGGACTTCTGAGCATATCCGATGATGTCAGGCATTGCAACGTACAGAATGTAAAACGCATCAATTTCTTCCAGAAAAATCCTAAATATTTTCTATACAATATAGTTTAGCATTCTTTAATGATTTAAGTATAGAAATAAGTATTTTCAGTACCGTAATTACATTATTTTTTGGCGACCCGGAAGTTATTCTGTTCGCGCGTGCGCAAATGAGTTGATGGTACGGATCGTGCTACCGGTACGGATCGGGTAGTGACAAACCCCTCCTCCCAAAGCTACATCGACGTTGATCCTGGTTCTTTGTTGTTTTGTTGGTGAAGCTGAAAGAGAGCAGCAGCTGCTGCAGGTGATGAAGTCTGGAAAGAAGTCCAGCAGCTGGAGGCACAGCGGAGAAACTGGAGGGAAGCAGGAGCTCAAAGAGCGGCAGGACGCAGCAGAGGAGACACCAATGATGGGGGATGTTTTCCAGCCCAGAGTTCTGCTGCACCGATTAGGTTTGGAGATTTCCTTCTTCATGCTAACTGTGTGGATGGAGCTAAAGTTTAGGAGCCGTTTTCAGCAGCTGATGGATTCCTCCTCTTCATCAGAACTCGTTGCAGGGTTTCCCCCAGAAAACTGGCTAAGCCTGCAGCACTGCAGCTAGCTAATGCTAGCTTAGCATGTAGCACATAGAAATAATATAAAGAGTAGACCCCGCATCGACCGCTTTCGCCAATGTGCGCTGACGAGATTTGGGGGCGCCATCTTGGGGCGGTCGACAGCTCTGCTCAGTTTAATCAGTTGACCCGGCTCTATATTAATTTTAAGCAATTTTAATAAACTATAACTCGCTGAATATTAAACCAATTTAAGTTTTTTTGCTGAAAACAGCTATTATAACAAATGGTCCAGTGAATTTAAATATTCTCAGTGGGGTTAAAGGCAGAATATTCTGATAGGATGTATGTATAGCCTATTTTGTCGGGACTAACTCTTTTGGCACAAGACCAGCACCAAAAATTAACAAGTATATTGACTACTTGTCCATGAAAATCAAAAAATCAAGACTTAAAGGTGAACAAACTAAAAGTGAATGTAACTCAAATAATCACTGAAGCGCAGGTGTGTTGTTTACGCAGTACAAACATTCCAAACCCACGTCAAAATTCAGTTCCATGTTGGTTTATTCAAGGTCTCTGCAGGCAAACAACACGGTACAAACTTGAAACCATCCCCTTGCTGCCTCTCCTGCTCTGGTTTCTGCATTGGTGATTGCTTCCCCTGCTCACTCATTGATTGACAAATGGTGACAGACTGTTGGTACCTGAGGACTGAAGGACTGCTAAAAAAATAAAATAAAAAATCAACACCCACGTATATCCCAAGCTACCTAATGTCTATGTATATATGTGACACACCCAAGAATCAAACAAAATCAATGAAGTAAATAAACAAGTTACTAACAAATAATTGCGTTCTAAACAAATTAATTAAAGAAAAAATGTATTCAAAAAATAAGCAAATAAATAAAAATTAACTAAATAATCTAAATTCTACAACATAACAAAAATAGAGCAAGCTACAGCAAGCTTGAATTTTGTTGGTGGATAAAAATACAGAAAACTAACATTCTGATAAAAAATTTTGTTCATCTTAATTGTGAGAAGTTATCCCTCGAGCCCTGATGTCAATAGTCCGTCGATGGAAACATCGCTCTCCACCTGCACCGATGACATCACTACCTTACAGGCTAAATTGGAGCATCTGTCGAAGGAGCTGATTAGACTGGACAATAAATGCGAAGATTTGGAGGCGAGATCACGGCGGAATAATATACGTTTAGTGGAAATTCCCGAGGATTCTCCCACTTCTTCCACTGCCACAGCCGTCTCAGCCCTGCTTAAGGAGGCTTTTAAGCTCAAGAAGGAGCCCCTTGTTGACCGCACTCATCGTATTCCCCAGCCGAAGCCGAGACCCGGAGAACGCCCTCGTCCTATAATCGCCTGTCTACACTATCATACTGACTGTGTGGACATATTGCGCCGAGCGAGGACCCAGCAACGGATCAAGATTGGAGATACAAGTTTTTCTGTGTTCCCCGACCATACTCCGAAAACGGCCTTTAATGATGTTCGGCGGCGGCTCCGCGAAATACCGGGGATTGGCTTTGGTCTGCTCTATCCTGCGCGCCTCCGGATCAACCACAACTGAGAATGAGTTTAAATCAGCAGAAGAGGCCAGCGCTTTCATCAGTTCGCTCAGTATGTAAGAGAACCAAGTAATGATACACAACACCTAGTGAGCAGGACAGCTAATATTGACATGTATCACTTCTTTCTTTTAATCTGCTTCCTCTTTTCAGTTTACCATTTACACATACACACACTGTTGTTTTCAGTGTAATTTTGTCTTGATTGGTTGTACCTTCGTCAAATGTCCTGACTTGCAGGAGTTCAACTTTAACTTGAAGTTTGTTAGTTTTGCTAAAAGCTGTTAGTGTTTATTTTTGGGAACTGACTCCTTGTGGAGTTAGCATTGGGTTCCCCATGGTTTGGGGATGGGGTCATGTAAGTGCTACTGGGGGTGGGGGGTATGTTCGTGTTACACTTTTTTTTTTAAATATATATATATATATATATATATATATATATATATATATATAGATATAGATAGATAGATATAGAGATAGATAGATAGATATATATATATATAGATATATATAGATAGATAGATATGATAGATAGCTGGCACACTATTTCATACTCCCATTTTATTAGTTAATATATATGCTCCCAATTTTGATGATCCATATTTCATGAATAAGGCATTTGAACTCCTCCCCTCATTGACTAAAAGCCTTCTTATTATTGTAGGAGACATGAATTGTGTAATTGATCCCAATCTAGACCGCTCTAACCCACGAACCCCGACACCTTCTTCAATGTCGAGTTCACTTTCAGATTGTGTAACCAAGAACGGTTGCATTGATCCTTGGAGATCTTATAATCCTGGTATCAAGGAATATATATTCATTTTTTTCAGAAATGCATAAGTCTTTTTCTTGGATTGATTATTACTTTATTGACGCTAAACTAATTTCTAAGGTACTGTCTGTTAATTATCACCTTATTGTTATTTCTGACAATACCCCTCTTTCTTTAGATATTCAATTTTCTTTACAACCCAGCTACTCCACACCTTGGAGGTTCACCTACGCAAGGTACCCGAGTATCTGTGATTATACTCAGAGTGCACACTACCGTTTTCCACAAATCCACCAATTTAGGACATTCCCATACACAATGGATTAAAGTGCCTTTCTTAGACAAACATTTCATGCACAAGTCTGGAACGCCAGGTGACCATTTATTGAGTTTCTCAGGGGTTATATAAGTTCTCATTAACCACTTGTGTTGCAGTAAATTAATTTGTGTATTAATGATTTGTGATTGAGCTTTTAAACAAGCCGACATCCACTCAGCTTTTCCAATTTCTTCCTTAATATCTAAGCACCATGCTCTCCTTCTATCATGGCTAGACTCCTCATCATGGGAGACAAGTGCTGTATATAGTGTAGATATTTGTCATTTCCCATTCATGTGTTTCAACACAATGTCTTCCAAGCAGGACAGAGGTGGTTCATGCGAAGCCTGGTTTGGCTTTGATGAGATAAAATGCTTCAGTTGCAAGTATTTAAAGAAATGTTCTTTTGGACATAGATATTTCAAACGGAGGTTGTTAAATGTTAATAAAGTGCCCTGGGCATATAAGTCTCCAATTTTTTTTATATTCCCCTGTCAGCCCACATCTGAAACCCTCCATCTGCCCATGTGCATTATTCCAAATGGGTGAAAATTCAGAGATAGGGGGAGTATCGCCAACATGTCTATGAGCCTTAAACCATATATCTACAGAGTTTCTGAGGAAGGGATTTGTTTTCTTTTTCTTTAAAGTTTTAAAATCTGCAGAATATAAATATAAGATTAATCTTAGGTGTTGATGCTTGTTCAATATGAACCCATGATGGAGGAGAGTGTGAGACAAAATAAGACATAGCACTACGCAGCTGAGCGGCCCAGTAATACAACTGCCTGTTGTAAGGCAGATATAATAATATATGTCTCAATCTGGATTTTTTATTGTTCCAGATAAATCTACAAAATGCAGTATTAATCTCTTTAAAAGGATTGTGGCAGTGCCATTGGGAGAGATTGAAACAAATATTTTGGTAAGATATTCATCTTAATTATGTTGATCCGGCCAATCATCGATATTGGCATTGTTGTCCATTTTTCAAATTGGTTTTGTACCTCTTTTATCAATGGGTTATAATTTGCTTTAACAACTGTATTTATTCGAGGGGTAATCTTAATTCCAAGGTAAGTAAAGCCTCCCCTTGCATTAAGAAAGGGTGTGCTTATAACTGGATTGGTTCTTTCTTCCTTATTCAAGAAGAGTATAAAGGATTTTGCATTATTAATACTATATCTGGAAAGCTGACCAAATGTATGAATTAATAGTAATAATGTCGGGACACTGGTTGATAAGTCGGACAAAAAAAAGAATCACACTGTCTGCATACAGCGATATCCTATGTTCCTGCTCCCCGATTGCATTGCCTAACAAATTGTCCTCAGCTCTAATAGACATAGCCAAAGGTTCAATGGCCAAAACGAACAATAGTGGCGAGAGGGCAGCCCTGACGGGTTGATCTCTCCAATGTGAACAGACTTGATAGATTATTTGTCATTAGGCCCGTTTACACTACACTTTTTTAACCGAGCCGAGACCAGTCCGAGCTCGGTAACCGAGATAACTCTTGTGTGTAAACGGTCAGCAGACTGAACCAGACCGCGCTAACCATAACCGGACCGCGCTAACTGCAGACCAGCTCTTGGGTAGGTCTCGGCCTGGTTCTATTTTATCCCGGTTTCTGATAACGAAGAGCGCATGAGCAGACGGCGTCATGCCCTTACAGTCAGCTGACTGTCAGCGGGTTTTCCGGCGTGTCTGGCTGCACGTCCCGATTCACACTCCATTCAGACAAATTTCAGACATTCATAATAATACTAGCTTCCTTACCGTGCCACACGGTTTCCAGACATGAATCTGCTTAGCAGTGTAATGAACCTCAGCGTCTGTCATTGTTTCCGGCGTCTGTAAATCCTTATTAGACGTTCGTTTGTCTCATCCACTTCCCAAAAAGCCAACTTTCTCAAGTAAATTCACCAATGGTTGCCTTCTTCCCCTGACTCTCTGCAAACACCGAAATATCACAATATCAAGCATAACTTCCTGAATGTTTTTTTTGCTGCTTCCGCCTTCAATCCCAGAGAGCGGTAGTACCGCAGATCGCCACTAGGGGGCGAGGAGCAACCAAGGAACCGAGATAAGCTTTGTGTGTAAACGGGTCGGCTTGTCTTGGATAACTGATCCAAGCTCGGACTGGTCTCGGCATGGCTCGGTTTTTAGATGTAGTGTAAACGGGCCTATAGTGTTGTAGGGTTAGTGTACAACAATTCTCTCCACTTCAGAAATTTCCCCCCAAGTCCATATCTTGGTAACAAATTAAATAAATAAGGCCACTCAATTCTGTCGAATGCTTGTCTAGCATCTAGAGATAGCAGCACTGTGTCTCTGGTGTTATCTTTAGATTGGATTATGTTAAGGACCCTTCTAATATTATGAAATCCCTGACGATTCTGTACAAATCCATTCTGGTCATTGTGTACCATATGTGGGTCTAGCCTTTTGGCAAGAACTTAACACAGTATTTTTGTATACTCCCAAAAGACTGATAGGCCTGTAAGAGGAACAATTAGTTGGTGTTTTCCCAGGTTTCAGGATGAGGTGACATTGGTGGTAATACACTATTAAAAGACTCGGTGAACATATTTGGGGGTAAGGGTTAGTTTTATAAAACTCTATTGGTAGGCCATCAGGCCCCGGAACTTTGCCTGAGTTCATACTTTTTATGGCCTGCAAAAGCTCTTCCACTGTAATGTCCTCATCCAGGTCATTTTTAGTTTCCTCTGTGAGCGTTTTAAACTAAACTTGGTTAAGAAAGGCATCTCTATGGGTAGGTACGGGGGAGCATTCTGACCTGTACAGTGATTGATAAAATTCTTGATATCCCCCGACTGGGTAGTTATGCCATTAATGGCTCTTTCAGGTTGTGTCTTTTTAATTCTCCAAGCTAACAGTTGATGCTCGTATTCTTATTGTTTATATCTGCCTATCTGGCCACTGTTGCCACCGGTGCAATAATACGGGGATGGAGTGATCAGGGGGATGCAAAGTGTTGGTGTAGTGCCATACATGAAGCTTTTGGCAGGTTGATCAGTTTTAGTCTCCTCTGTTGACATTTTGGAGGAATCTCCTACATGGTTGTAACAAACTCCAACAGGACTTCCTCTGGCTTTCCTCTCACCTAGGGCTGGACGATATAGAAAAAAAGTTTATCGCTTAAAAAAAATGCATATAAATCGATATCGATAATTATTGAAAATATTTCAAACCATATTTTATGTGCAGCTCTGCCTGGACATTTTATGATATTGCTAAATTATTTAATTTTACTAAAGAACACAAACACAGAATTCCAATTAAATCTTTATTTAACCAACTTTTTTAACCATAACAGAATTTTTTTTAAAGAAAAATAACTTAAGAGACCTGAGCTATGTTATTAAATACTGAAAAAGAATAAACTAAAGTGACCAGTAAAATGACCAAAATAAATATACCAATACCATTTTATCACAAAGAAGGGAGCCCAGTTTAGCTGCTATACCTGCTTTGTTTTGGAAGAAGCTCCGTAAGATTTCTCCGAAGATGATACGGAGCGGCGCGGGGCTAAAACGGATCGCGCTGCTGCGGGTGTGAGCGGCTTACGTGATGAAACAAGTTGGTTGCGTTACCAGACTTTGTTTTTACCGGTTCCTTGCAAGTTTTACAAAACACTGTGGTTTATTTCTGTCAGGCTGGCGAACTAGTAAAACCCCGTTTTGGGACAATTTCCTCCACCTCTCCTTGCTGCGACATATTCACGTGCTCTGTGTTGTGGTTTGAGAGGGCGAGGCTTTGTGACGGCGTGCCCGGGTCCGCGATTACGATTGGTCGAGAGGAAGTTGTGACTGTAGCATCAACTAATATGATAGGCTGAAAGGAAGGAAGGAAAACTGTCTATCGAAGTTTTATCGACCCTTTTTTTTCCTATCGCGCCACACGGCTATCGATCAATATATATTGTTATTGAATTATCGTCCAGCCCTACTCTCACCACTTGCCTTGAAAATTCCCAGTTTTGCAGACACACCAAAAAACTTGTCCTGTGTTTCACCTCAATCAATCAATTAATCTTTGTCAACTACAATTTGCATTGTAATTGAGATAACTGTTCCAGTGGAACCGTTCATTACATACATATAAACAAACATTTTAGGGGAACGATCGACTGAGGCCTTTCGTTGCCAAGGAACACAGCCAGTCGGCCGTAGCCATTTCGGCGCTGCCGTTAGGCGCATTCCTCCAAACTGCCCCGGACCATGCCTTACACGTTGCCTATAGGGCGCTGCCGTTGAATCTGTGGAAAGATTGTAGCCACGATAGGTAAGGAGAGGAAATAAAAAAGAGAAATATATCTCACCCTATCCTCTCACGGTACAGTGTGAGATTTCCGGGGGGAAAAAAACTCTTGCACGAGAAGCACAAATATAACGAGACACGTAGATACAGAGGATTAACATTGGACACTAGTCGCATGTAAGTTCATATGTTTTTTGTGGGCTTCAGTTCTGTGTGTGTGTGTTTGGGTGAAAGTGTTTATATTTCCATGAACACTCCAGAGGCCATTGTCCTTGATGTTATCAGCCGGCCAACAGTTCAGAAAGCATCCACAGATGTCAGCGGGGGAGGAGGGAGCGGGGGAGGCAGTTCTGAGCTCTTTCCCCATAACAACCAGGGAGTGATCTTGATAGGGGAGGCATAATCCAAATACTTTTTTTTTTTTTATGAGGACAAGTTGCACTGACCTTTCCGTCAGCTTTAAGTCATTGCTGGCTCCAAATGGCAAATCCAATATTCCAAATTAGTTGGGCTTTTCCGCGCTTCACTTCCAGATTTTATCCCATATTCCCGTGAGTTCAACCACTTAAGAGTTCCAGCACATGCAGCTTTTCGGCTCTGCTCCTCCACCTTCTGGGTCTGTTCGTTCACCGCCTCAGTGATCGCGTCATATGCAGCCGGCTGTTCAAGGCCAAATGGCTACCGACATCTGCTGTATTTGCTGATGCATCAAAAATCCACCAAATCCAATAAGTAGAGATCCAAGTGTCATTAATCCAAGCATGCATACGTCTCCACGCCCAGGACTGACATAGTGGAAAGACACACTGTTTTCCATCCAAGAATATCGTGTGAATCCTACCAAATGTATCAATCGGGACACAACGGGTCCCCCTTTACGCTGCCTACCCGTCAGAAAAATTTGATCAACAGCATTGAGAGACCAGTTTACCCGATCCATGGTTTTTCAGAGTTCGGGTGATATAAAGAAAGTGCTCAGAAAGACAAAGACATAGCAAGCAAAAGCAGGAGAGGGGGAGGGGGAGAGTGAAAGCTAATGAGAATAAAAACACGACCTTCTTCGAAGAGAGACAGAACAGAAAGCTGAGCTGCTGATCTCTGCATCTCCTCCAGAGTCACCATTGTCACCTTGGCTGATTCTCTCATTAAAGCTCTCCTTGTCCAAGCCGTTCTGGTAGGGGTCTGCAAAATATGGCTTTGGAGCCACAAGTGGCTCTTTGGACCTTCAACAGTGGCTCTAATAACTTTACTGGCTAAAAATGATAACATACTAATATTTTTATAAAATATATAACAGATGGTAATCTTAGCAGTTATTAAATGTTTTTTAACAGAATAATTGCACTGAATTTCAACAACAGCATGACTCTAAATATACTAGTGATCATTTTTAGGTTGAAATGTATCAGTTCCTAAGGTTCAGTTTTTTTCTACTCTGCTGATTAAATAATTGAATCTTTCCCATCGTTGTAACATTGTCTTAATCTAGTTGTTCATAATGCATGTAATGTGTTTCAGTGTTGGCTGCAGATGTTAAAGTAGAGGCTCCTGAAGAACAGAGTCCTGAGGGGGAGCAGCAGGAGTCAGAGCTCCTCCACATAAAGGAGGAACAGGAGGAACCCGGGGTCCATCAGGAAGGAGAGCAGCTCCTTGTGAAGGAGGAGACTGATACCAGGTTTCCATTAACTGCTGCTCCTATCAACAGTAAGGATTGGTTTACTTTGTTTGTGCGTCCCGTGCTGCTGCAATGGCCAAAACTCACTGGTGGATCTATAGCTAATTGTCCCGCTTGCTGTTAAATTAATCAGTATTTCCACCTGTGCCCATGTCTTTTGTCAGTGTTTTTTCCCTCACTTCCAGTAATTTAGCTGATAAACATGAGCGACCATCCTTTTTGATCACTGCATCTCCTCCAGAGTTGCCATTTTGACCTACCTTTTCCTTCATCTTGTGAGAAACTAAAGCCTATTAAGAAAACAAATACTAAAAGCGTTCATGTTTTTATTAAAGCTTTTCCTCCAGAGATTTGAGACAATTATTCAGCTCTTTGCTAAGCTTTAAGAGCAGAGTTTTCTGTGTACAAGGATCAAGGCTTCTATAACGCTTGACACTTTTGCCGTTCTTCAAAAAGAAAATTTAACACCTAGAGAATATTACTATCACTGAAGGAACGTTTATTCTCAGGATAATTCTCCAAGTCCTGAGGAGGACTCGCTTTTTAAGTCTTTATTTCAAAATCTACATGAAAGTTTACGATAAAAGAACTCAAACATAAGTCAATAAGTCAAGAATGTGAAAAACCTTCCAATAAGTAGCTTATGTATAAATAAATGTGCAATCAATAAAAACCTTGTAAACAAATATGCAGCAGAAATGTGCAAAACTTTCATGGATGTAAATAGATCTGGAAGTTTTCAAATGAATGTTTGTCAACCAATGTGCAATGAAACATAAAAACTATGTAAATGCACAAATCACCAAATGGGGGGAAAAAACAAGCGCTGGACGTTGCAGTCTTTAAAACAATTTCTGGTGCTTGGAAAACAAACGGCAACATCACTAGACAAACGGCAACAGCAGTAGACTAGAGTCTGTTATTTTGCCTTGCTGCCTACATAACACGTAATTTCTTCTTCTGTCAGTTGCATTTGGACTAGGGGTGTGCAAAATAATTGTCATGACGATGCATCGCAGTTCTAATATTCACAATCCAATGCATCGATTCTTGGTGCCAAGTATCGATTATTAATTTCGAAAACGAATAAATAAAATTGCATTAATGGTTATCGAACATCAGCCAAAAACAAGTGGAATACAACTTCCAGTCCAGTAGACGTCGCTGCGGATGTGTTGACGCCCACTGCCTTGTGCCACAAGCATTTACGGCCACGGGATACAGCGACGAGTCATTCATAAACAAAACATGGAGGAGACTGAGAACATTCGCCCACCTCCATCGCATGTCAAGTCAGATGTTTGGACGCATTTTGGCTTTAAAAACAAAGAAGGTAAAAACAAAATAGATATGACGCACACAATTTGCAAACACCGTTACTTCGTAATGAAATACTGTGGGAACACAACAAACTTAAAAGGCACACATGCAGAGCCGCAAGCACTGATTTTACAAACAACATTTGATTGCAAGCTAGCCCCAACATCTACATGTGCAAACATTTGAATGTTTTAATTTAATTGGTTTAAAGGACCACTGAGGCCATGTAAACAGCACTGACTATCCTTATTTTGTTATTTTAAGTTTTATAAATCCTAAGCACTTTTTGTCAGTGTGCCCACTCCAGTAATAGTAATATTTGTGTCCAGTAACAGTAATATTTATTTTCATGACAATACCTCCAAAAGTCGTTTGAATAAATACAGCCATGTATGAAATTAGTTGCTTTTAGTTATGTATCAATTGAAGACACTAACCAGATCATACACAGCCAGTCAGCCACTGGTGATGGCTGTATTTTTTTCTAACAGTGTTCAGTGAAAACATCACAATGCATTACGATGCATCGTGATAGAATTGCATCGTGGCATGTGAATCGTGATTCGAATCGAATCGTGACTTCTTTAGCAATACCCACCCCTACTTTGGACCATAAAAACATAAGACACATTTGTGTCAGGGGTACTAGCTGTTAAAGGTGCTCTAGGAAATACAACCTTAGACTCAACCGACTCTTTCATGAGGAATATCCTCTGTGATCATGGATAATCTTCTTTACCTGTGGCCAAAAACGATGAAAGAGTTTAAAACAGCAATGCGGTACCGCGCGCGAGCTATTTTTAGAAACACAACGTCACGATGACGTCACATCACGTGGTACGCAGTAGGGCAAACTCCCAAACGCGCCGCTGTTTTGCTGTGGAAGAGACGTGCGTTAGCCTAGGTTTTACTCGGTAAACGACTGCTTTTTCCAACATCTAAGACCATGGTTTATAAACATTGTTGCTATGGGACGTGCAACAGCGACTCGAGGTACGCTGATCGGCCGCATATGAAGGATGTTTTCTTCATTAATTTCCCGAAACTCAAGAGTGCCAAGGAGAAATGTGTGCGTTGGGTACACTTGTGCGGGCGGCCTACACAACATTTCAACCCGGAAAAAGTTACCAAATTCACCTACATATGTAGCAAGCATTTTGTCGGTGGAAAGGGTGATGATAGCATATAGGCTAGCATGTTAGCAGGCGCTAACATGGTACCCTGCTACCGGGATAGCTTACTCAAAAACAAACGCCCTGAATCTCTTAAGCGAAAGATTCTGAGATGTGAACAATCGTTTTGTAGCTACCTATTGGCAAGATATACAGATTCCTGGACGTTGATTGCAAACAAACAAAAAAGGCCGACGTGAACGGAGCACGGTGGAAATCATAACAAAGGCATGAACGCCGAGCAGGGAAAAAAACAAAGCTTACCGTTGAATCAACTCGGCCCGTCTTCCGGTTTTTTTGAGCCCTCGACACTCAAGCCACCGTTTCAGCTGAAGGTTGGTGTGCTCTTCCACAGTGCGACCAGTAAACCGTGCGCCTGGGACATCGTCTTGGGTAAGTTTAATGGCTGCAAAGTCGGTCATATCGCTGGTTCTGTTGCGCTTGTAATGGCTGGTTTGTATGTGCGTTCTACGACTGTTTGCCCTACCGGTGCGGCAAAAGGGGCGTTACTCTTAAGGCCGTGACGTCACGTGCGCGGTACCGCATTGTTAGTGAAATGTAAATGTAATCATTTTATTTTCATTAAGTTACAGGCATCTATTCTGTTTCAAGAGCTGGTTTGCAGGAATGTTCTATTGTTTTAACTTCACACAGGAAAGACAAATGATTCTCCCAGATAAGGAATGTCTTGCCTATATCCAGCTGTGAATGTTAATCCTACACCTTTGTTTGCCACCCCCATGTTGTGACTTCTGTCCCTTCTTTGAAGTTGATGATAAAGTCAGAGAGAAAGAGGTGGCTCGGGGCAAGACTGTCAGGGAGCAAGTTCTTCGTTCCTGGCGTCTCACCCTATCCTGCAGGACAGTCTAAACTTGTGTTTGTGGGGTTTTCTTTGTAGGATAATAAGGGGTTATTAAACATAACCCTATCAGCAATGTCTACAAAATAATAGAAGAATGTCTTAAGGCGGCAACAAACTCCAAGAGAACAGATAATTTGTCACAGTAGCAAATGACGAATTGTTTTCACAGCCCCGTCTGTTTCTCGACACAACGTCAGGGCAGAACTTTTATCTCAAAGGGTGTCCGACTACTGTACTGTGAATGGACAGGATTTAGTTTTTAGGTTGGAGAAATGGAAATGTCTACTACATCTCTGGAACCGCAGTTCAAGTCTGGTGGTTTAAGCGATCGAACAAGGCAATTCTTCTCACTTGCAGTGTTTTAAATTATGCTTTACACACAAAGCTTATCTCGGTTCCTTGGTTGCTCCTTGCCTCCTAAAGGCGATCTGCGGTACTACCGCTCTCTGGGATTGAAGGGGGAACCAAGCAAAACAAAACGGCAGCGCCCGTAACATTCAGGAAGTTATGCTTGATATTGTGATATTTCGGTGTTTGCGGAGAGTCAGGGGAAGAAGGCAACCATTGGTGAATTTACTTGAGAGAGTCGGCTTTTGGGAAGTGGATGAGACAAACGAACGTCTAATAAGGATTTACAGACGCAGGAAACAACAACAGCCGCTCAGGTTCATTACACTGCTAAGCAGAATCATCACTGGAAACCGTGTGGCACGGTAAAGAAGCTAGTATTGTTATGAATGGATGAAATTTGTCTGAATGGAGTGTGAATCGGGACGTGCAGCCAGACACGCCGGAAAACCCGCGGACAGTCAGCTGACTGTAAGGAGATGACGCGGTCTGCTCATGCGCTCTTCGTTATCAGATAACCGGGATAAAAAAAACAGTCCGAGACCTACTCAGGAACTGGTCTGCAGTTAGCGCGGTCCGGTTATGTTTAGCGCGGTTCAGTTCAGTTTGCTGACCGTTTACACACAAGAGTTATCTCGGTTATCGAGCTCGGACTGGTCTCGACTCGGTTAAAAAAGTGTAGTGTAAACGGGCCTATAGACACCTCCCTGGCGTCTTTCCATTTGACAAACAGCAGTCCGTCTTTTCGCAGCCACCGCATGTCTCCTGTCGCAGCAGACTTGGGAAGGATATTCCTTGTTGGTTTTGGAAAGCCAATACTTGTCCACCAGATGGTGCGACACACAACGGTCTGATTTGATACCAATTTGTGGAAAACTACAGGTCTGGTTTAGAAGCTGTCTACATAAAGATGGTAACCCTTGCCAAGGAGGTTGGACTCCATCAGGTCCATAACTGATGTCACACTGTTTAAATTTCCCAGTTTATCCCTCATAGATAAAAAAGTTTCACACGTAGTCTCAACAGGAATCAGCCCAGACGAACAGTTTGTAGCCAAACTTGGTAGTCTTTTCCTTCACGTACTGCCAGAACCGCATCCTAACTAAACTAAACTTTCTGATTAAAAGACAATGACTTATTTCTTGCTGCTCCAAAAATAGCAAAGTAACACAACTCACACGGATATTAAACGGCAGTTGTATTGGGAAAGTCTAAGTGATATAAACACTTCATGTAAGGCTTTTCAAACCACCCAACTTACAGTAAAAGTAATTCTATTGTCCTTCTGGAGGGGGAAACTTTCCAATCACAACATGAAAAATTATTACCTTCAGCTCTCAAAAAATACCATTAAACAACACTGTTGTAAAAGAGCAGTTGTTTTAGAAAGGTATAAATGATATTGCCACATAAAATTGTTAGAGCATGCGCTTGCCCTCTGAGAAGGTTGCAAGTACCCAGTTAGATCCCTGCAGACTGACACTGTGGGGCCCTGAGCATGACACTTGGCCTCAATTGCTCCCTGGGTGCTTGAATAGTTACCTATAGTTCCCCAAAATGGCAACATGACATAAAACTACTGTTATTCGTGATTGTAACAAACTGCAGTTGAAATCTAAGGTAAAAATGAAGAATAAAATAAAGCTGACTGCGTCTGCTGGGCGCGTAAAGCAACACGTATGCTGAGCAGCTGTGGCTCTGAGTTTTATTGTCTTTGTTGTGCATGGTAGTTACGTCGTCGAGACACATCGGACACAGACGTGCTATATCTTGTTGGAAAGGTACTGGTACCGTTATGGGTGTGTTTATGGGGTTAGAGTTAGAAAAAGGAAGCTCGTCAAAGAACTGACTTTTTTGGGGGGAGTTGTAACAGTCATGTATGCGGATGTTTTTTCTTGTTTTATTTTTTGTCTTACTGTTCTGAAAGGTCTATAAATTAAATAGTGCAAACTCAATCATCCAACAATCTGTTTTACTTTGCAAAAGAACATGAAAATGACACGTGGTGTGAATACTTGTGCAAGGAACTGTAAAAGAACGTTACTTAAGAAACAACAATGCAAAATAAACTGTAAGAAAAAGTAGTAGTTAAATCAAATAATTAAATTTAACTAAATTACCTAAACATATATTTATTAAAATGTGTCAGAGTTCAGGCTGAGATCAAAATACTTTCTAATGTACATAATGTATTTCAATGTTTCCTGCAGATGATAAGCAGAAGCTGATTGTTAAAGAAGAACCACATGCCGACCTGCATGACCCAAACTCCCCCCACATAAAGGAGGAACAGAAGGGAGTCTACATCAGTCTGCCAGGAGAGCAGCTCAGTGGGAAGGAGGTGATTAATGCCATCAGGTTTCCAGTCTCTGCTCCTCCCATAAAGAGTCTGGATGATGAACAGTCTCTGCTGCTCTCACAGCTTTATCCAGACCAGATTAAAGGCAGAGAGCTTCCACAAGAGAAAGATGGAGAAGAATCCATCAGAATACAAGATTATGGAGATAATTTCATTTCTTTAGAGACTGAATACACTGAGAAGGATGAAGAGGACAGTGATCCAGAGCATCCTCACTCTGAGCTGAAACATTTGTCAGACTCTGGATATAAGTGTTCTACAGAGAAGAAAAATGTGGAGTCACGATGGGAAGTCCAGACAGGAATGAAGCTTAATGCCATCAGGTGTCCAGTCGCTGCTCCTCCCATAAAAACTCCAGATAAAGAATACCCTCTGCTGCTCTCACTGCTTGAAACAGACCCGATTAAGGGCCGAGAAATTCCAGAAGAAAATGATGGAGAGGAATCCAGCAGGATACAAGATCATGCAGATGCTTCTATTTCTTTAAAGAATGAAGAGGCTGAGGGGGATGTGGAGCAGCCTCTCTCTGAGCTGAAACCCATGTCAGACTCTGGATATAAGAAATGTTCTACAGAGAAGAATAATGTGAAGTCACAAAGGGGAGTCCAGACAGGAATTAGCTGCAAAGACTGTGGCAAAATATTTAGTAAGAAATACACTTTAAACAAACACATTAGAATCCACACAGGAGAAAGACCTTTCTGTTGTGATCTATGTGGAAAACGATTTAACGAAAGAGGAGATTTAAAGACACACATGAGAATCCATACAGGACAGAAGCCTTTCTGTTGTGATCTATGCGGACAAACATTTAGCCGAAAAGGAAATTTAAATAGACACATGAGAATCCATACAGGGCAGAAGCCTTTCTGTTGTGATGTATGTGGACAAAGATTTGGCTGTAAATCAAGTTTAGACGCACATATGAGAATCCATACAGGAGAGAAGCCTTTTTGTTGTGATCTTTGTGGAAAAAGATTTAGCCAAAAAGCATCTTTAATCGGACACATGACAGTCCATACAGAACAGAAGCCTTTCTGTTGTGATGTATGTGGACAAAGATTTGGCCATAAATCAAGTTTAAACACACACATGAAAATCCATACAGGACAGAAGCCTTTCTGTTGTGATCTTTGTGGACACAGATTTAGCCACAAAGCAACCTTAAACATACACATTAGAATCCATACAGGACAGAAGCCTTTCTGTTGTCATCTTTGTGGAAAAAGATTTAGCCATAAAGCAAATTTAAAAGCACACATAAGAATCCACACAGGAGAGTAAATAGCTCTATTAATGCCAACTCAAACTGCTCAGCTGTAATTTACTGGGAAATGTTTGTGTGTTGTCAATAAATGCAACAGCCTTAACTTGCTATTTCCAGAATTCTCCAGTAGCTAATTTTCAGATTTGTCCAAAATCATTTTACTTTTTTTCCACTGTATTTCATTTGTTCAGATGTTCAGATAGCACAAGTGTTATCAGTTTATGCATGCTGCACTAGTTCCACCCTCTTTGGTAGTGAGATTTCTTTAAGGGTATTTGATGTTTTTCCAGCTTTAGTAAGGGTGTTTTCTTGTTTACCTGTCGGTCCCCTACAGCGAATTTGAAAAACTAGGGCCTGTATTGCAAATAAGTTTCCAAACAAGCTTCCATGCAACACATTTTGTAGATAAAGGAGCTATAGTTGTATACTATCCTTAATTCTTTTAGATGGAATCACTAAATAAAATGTAATAAACCAAGTAAAAATGTGTTTTTTGTTAGCAAGTCAAAGCTGAAAGGTATAATAGGGACCAATGACACTTGTAGTGTCTGAAAGAAAAAAGTTTCAATACTTCAGCTTCTATAGTGGAGTTATACAAGCTTTGAAATAATCTGGATGTAGAGTTGGCCAAAAAGCCGATCGCATGTCATTGTTCATCATATAGAAATTAGACCGTGAGGACATCTCTTAGCTGTGGTCATCCAACAACATAATGAACAAGCACTTCCCAAAGAAGAAAAAAGAAGCAATGGTTATGATAAGAATCAAGGGATCATGGTCCATGATACATTTTGGTTCTATTTGAACCCAAATGATTAATGTTAATGGGCATCTCAACATATTATTGTCCTTTTCCATAGATGCCTTTGTTTAAAAAAGTGTTACTTTGGTCAACATAGTTCTGTTATCATAACATATAGCTAACACCCATTACACATAAATGTAAGGTAAGTGTATTTATACTGCACTTTTCAGAAAGTGATCCAGTGTGCTGCACATGAGCAGAAAAGCATTACAGACAGGAAAAACTACGGATTCTTTCCTCTTTATACATTCCCCAAAGCTAGAACTTAAGGTTTCTGATCTTACCTTTCTAAACCACAGCTAAAAGGCTGAGTTGTTTCTAGTCATAATAAAGTTTCGCTGGAACAAGCTTCATCACTAAAAATTCTAAGGGAAGTTGTTTATATTCATAAAGCTAAAGCCTGAGGTCTCTGATCTGACCTTTCTGACACTACAGGTAAAATAGAAAGCAGCATAGTAAGGGAAGAAAGAACAGTAGAGGCTGTGTTTGCCTGTTTGTTTTAGTGTAATGGTGGGTGGGTGTTTTTTTTGTCTGTGAACTGTGGCAAATAGCTCTCGCAGCAGTAGTCTTTAATCGTGTTGGAGCATTATCAGGCAGTCCAGTAGCTCTGTTCCAGTTCACAGATGTCACAGAGTGTCTTGTTTACATAACATCCAGGAGAAATTAAGATTGCAGGGGAGCAATCGCAGTTGGCCTGCAGTTCATCTTACACAGCATTTCAGTCTGAGTGCTAGTAACAACCATATCCCTCACAAAGTTCAGGCAGCCTTGACATGGGCCTAAACAGCTGCTGACTTTTTCACACGTTCTCAATACTACAGGTAACCGCCAGCTCTAAAAAGCAGAATTTTTAACACATTTTCAACATCCTCCACTGACAAAATGGAGAGACACACAATCCTCCTCCCACTGTGTCCAGCTGTAGATCTCTCATCAGGCACAAGGGCTCTCATTCACCCAGTCTTCTTATTGAGAAAATTTGATCAATTGCTTTGAGTCCAGCTGACCAGATCCATAATTTATAGTTTTGGAAGATCCGTAAAGAGAGGCGGGCTGCACAGTGGAAAAGTGGGTAGCACTGTTGCCTTGCAGCAAGATGGTTCTGGGTTCAAGTACAACCCTGTGTCTTTCTGCTTGGTTAGCATGTTCTCCCTGCGCATGTGTGGGTTCTCTCCGGGTATTCTGGCTTCCTCCCACAGTCCAGAAACATGACTTTTAGGTTAATTGGTCTCTCTAAATTGTCCTTAGGTGTGAGTGTGTGTGTGTGAATGGTTGTTTATCCTGGTTTTCTCTGTGTTGCCCTGCGACAGACTGGCGACCTGTCCAGGGTGTACCGTGCCTCTCACCCATTGACAGCTGGAGATAACCACCAGCACCCCTCCCGACCTCTTGAGGAATAAGCAAGCAAGAAAATGGATGGATGGTAAAAAGAGGGTCTAAAAAGATTGATCGAAGCAGACAGGGTAATGGGGAAGGGAGATGCGAAAGGAGACAAAGGGAGGAGAGAGAAAAAAGGCTGTAACAAAGAGAAATAAAAATAATTGGTATCAATATAAAAGATATCAATGAGTTAAAGAATGATACTGTAAGGAAAATGTAAATATAATTTTATTTACATTAAAATACAGGCATTTGGCTTGTTTTAAGAGTTGGCTTTCATGAATGTTCTGTTGTTTAACTTAAAAAAGGAAGAACAAAGGCTTCTCCCAGATAAGGAATGACTTGCCTTACCCAGCTGTGTGTTACAGGTGACTGATCACCACCCCCAATAAACCTGCACCCCTCTTTGTATGTTGTAAACATCAGAATCAAGTTTATTCGCCAAGTAGGTTTGCACTTACAAGGAATTTGACTTGGTGTTGATGGTGCAGATAAAAAATAAGAATACAGTAAAATAAAAAGGATATATATACAGAAGCAATATAAACTCAGTAAACTGTGCATTAATGTAACACAGAAGCATTACAGAACCCTCCGGTTCCTTCTTTTAAGTCTGATAATTAAGGTAGAGGAGACAAATGTCCTGCCAGGAGTAGTGCACAGATATTCAAGGGAGCATCATCCGTCTGGCGCTATTTCCTCCCTATCTGCAGAAAAGTCTAAACTTGTGTTTGTGTGGTTTTCTTTGTAGGACACTAAGGGGTTATTTATTATAACCCTATCAGCTACATATTCAAAGAATCAATTCTATGGAGTGATCTGCAAGAAACATTTGTTAGAAAAACAATGTGGTCCGACCAACAACATGTATTTATAGGAGTAGAACTGGGCTGGATGGATTCCGGTTCAGATTCAGCAAACATTAAAATATTACACCTGCAGCTGGAAGAGGAGAAAGGTGACAAACCCAGCTTCTTCACTCATTCATTAAAGGCCTAACTTCCCCCGGTTCAGAGATTTGGTAGAAAAGGAGAAACTAATTATCAGAGACAAACATTTAAAATATGCATATTTACTACAGTTGGAATTGGTTCCAATGGCGTACCGCGCACGTGGCGTCACCATCTCATGAGCAACGCCCCTTGCCGCTAAGGTAGGACAAACAGTGGGAGAGCGCACGTAGCAACCAGCCATTACACGTGCAACAGATACAACGATATGACCGACTTTTCAGCTGTTAAACTGTCACAAAAGGATGTCCAGGCGCCCAGTTTACTGGTAGAACTGTGGAACAACATACCAACGTTCAGCTCAAACGATGGCTTGAGTGTCCTCGCTCTGCACCATTAGTTTTGATTTAACTAGTGCTTGTGTACACCACCTGGAATTTTGTGTGTTGCTTTGCTCATGCTGGGAACGTGGCAATGTCGGCTTCTTGTCAAGCCTGTTTCTACCTCCAAGCTACTCCTGGTCAAGTCTGGTTCTGTCTACAACACCCACCTGCATTATCTGCTCCAATCAGTCTCCGCTTGCATCATCGGGTCTCTTACCCATTCCTACCTGCCTGTCTCATCTGCCGATATCACCTGTTTTAAGTAAAACCTTTAAAAATACATGCTACTCTGTGTTAGGGTGAATTATGGGGTTCACCACATACAGGAACATTACATGTAAGGAGTAATTAAATTGTACAATTAGACATAAATGCAAATCTCTTAATTAGCTTATTTATCTATTCCTCTTTTTAATAGTCAACTTATTTGTCAACTATTTATGTTGTTTTTTTAATAATATTTAGTCATCTCAACACATTATCAGCCTTTTCCATCATTAACTTTGTATTAAAAATGTGTTACTTTGGACAGCATGGTTCTGTTATAACATTTCCAATTTTCATTGTTTGATTTTATTTGTGTTCTTTTTTTCTATTCATAATAGGTACACCTGGTCTGGCGCTGTGTTAGCTGTGACATTATCCAGGGGAGGCAGATGTCGCAATAACAATGAAGATGATTATTATCATCTGCCATTACCATCTAACATAGAAAGTACTCCTGGATCAATGTGTGCTTCTGTTATTTCTGTGTCTCAGCTTTTTTTCCTAACCCCCAGTGGGTCGAGGCAGATGACCGTTCATACTGAGCCTGGTTCTGGTTCTGTTGGAGCTTTTCCTCCCTGTTAAAGGGGAGTTTTCCTCTTCATGCATGCTCAGTATGAGGGATTGCTGCAAAGCCGTCAACAATGCAGACGACTGTCCACTACGCTCTTTCAGGAGGAGTGAATGCTGCTTGGAGAGACTTGATGCAACCTGCTGGGTTTCCTTAGAGAGGAAACTTTCTGACCAATCTGTATAATCTGATTGAATTTGACTTTGTAAAGTGCCTTGAGATGACGTGTTGTGAATTGGCACTAAATAAATAACACTTATTTGAATAACACATAGCTAACACCCATTACAAATAAAGGCTTCAACCAGGAAATATAAAACCAATACAGTATCAATACATCAATATGTAAAAATAGCTATGAGTTAAAGTTTACTACATATTCTTCAAAGAATCCATGCCATGTCATTATCTGCAATTAAACATTTGTCAGGAAAAAAATCTAAAATGTGGAGGCAGAGAGTCTGTTTAAAGGCAGTAAATATCTGATCATGGGTCTACCTGGAAAATAAACGTCTATTCTAATTATCTTCTTTTAGGGATCAAAATACTCATTCCATTAGCAGATAGTCTTACCTGCTCAAATCAAAGAAAAATACATTAATTTCAAGAAAGTATATTTTCAGTTCCCTTTTTTGCAGTGTATGTATATATCATATCTACATTTTATTTACAGATGACGAATACAATTTAAATTTGTTAACATTGAAAGGTTTGACAGTAGAAACTTTGTAGAGCTGTTTGAATTTTGTTTAGGTCTCTATCTGCTCAGCGGTTTGTTTGCATCTCAAGTACAAGAAATGGTCATTTGAAGATAGCAATGTTCACATTTTGGACAGAGGAGGCAAGTAGTTTGACGGGGGAGACATGAATAACCAACATTAAACATGTTTCATCTTTATAATCCCTACTATGAAGCCCTAACTCATCTCCCCACATGGTTTTATAAACAAGGCATCACTAGGGACAATTTCGGATTAAGCAAGAACAGCCTAAGTATTAAGGTATTAAGACCTGTGACCCATCAGAGTCAGTCATCTCTATTTAGTCATGATCGTTTGCAGAATCAAGGAATTGACTTTAGTTTCAGCAGTGACAACACAGACATTTAGTAAGTAATATAAGAACAGTGTTTTTTTCTCACAGTTGCCCCTTAATGGCCACCAGTACATTTTGTAATATGAACATGTTGCTTATAGATCTAAAAGATTGGTGTTATTTCACTGCTCCCACAGTACATTGCACAAGAAAGAACCAGTAAAAACCAAGGTCCAGCTGGACTCCAAGGATCTCATTTATAAAACATTGAATGGAATCCATACTAAAAATCTTTGTACGACAACAAAAAGGAATTGGAATTTGCCAAAAAGTATTAAAATGTATAAAACCATGTGCACGCAGACCAGCATACATTTTCCCTTTATAAATTACGGCTGTATCTGAATGTTTGCCTACCAGGTTCTGCCTCATATTCAGCCCTCTACATGCTCAGATTCAACCATAAATGGTCAACGCAAAGTAACTCATGAATGTTAATGTATATTAAAAATAGGTCAGCTGATCGTTTTTTTATTATTATGGTGACATGGCAACCACAGAGAAAAACAAAGGAAACTCCATAAAATGTTCAGAGAGGCAAATAAATAAACCAAGTTGAAGAATAGCTTTATTTTGTTGTTGTACACATTTGAAAGTCTAATAAAACCAGTGAATGCAGTTATTTCCTGTTTAACTTTGAAGCAGAGCTGGTGGAAGTATCAGTGCTCCCTCTAGTGGACGGGGTAGTTGTTGCAGATAGTAACTGAGTTGGGACCCTGCACAGACTTTAAGCACCTTCTTTTTTTCCTCCACAGGCTGCAGAGTCTGTTTAGATTAACATGTATTATTCATTCATGTTTCTCCTGATAAAATGTGTAAAACAATGTGCACTAAATGTGAGACCTCCTGCAACTTTACACTTGTTTAGCTCAGATTACTTAAACTCTAACGCTGCGAAGTGACTTAGTGAAAACAAAGACTGGTCACAGAGGGAAAGTGTTTCAGCTGTGTGATCAAACAGCTCAGTGTGTAGAAAGTATTCTGTGTGGTCTGTAGGCTCATTTTTCTGAAGGCTCCTGAAGACCAACAAGCTAACAAGGAAAAGCAACGATAAAAAGCTTGAAACAAGTGTTGACCTGTTGGATGGTCACTACAACATGAAACCAAAGTTAAGCTGAAATGGTTCTGGTAAGTTCTGGTTGCTGATGAGCTGGGCATGATGATTTGAAAGTGTAAAGTTCTCAGACAACCAAATGAAGAACAAAAGCCAACATTTCTTGATCTCCATTCAGAGTAAAACCATCAGAGACAGGTTTCTCCTGAGACCCTGGTCTAAAGAGCAGCTGCTCCACTGTGAAGGTTCTGATGACAAAGCTGTGATTCTGGTGTCCCCTGATGTCAGCTTCAGCTTCTTCATGGATCAGATGGACAGACAGACTGTAGAGACGTGTTCTGGCCTCAGTTACCCAGAAATCCAGCCCTGCTACTAGAGCCTGCTTTGCCCCGCCCTATAAAAGGAAGTGGAAGCCTTTACTTCCTGTTTGACAGTCTGACCTTTGACCTGACCCGGTTTGGATGGAGGAAGCACATGGAGCAACCATTTGGGTAAGTGCACTTTGAGCTCAAGCGGTGACTTTAAACCTGTAACTGTATTAATGTGACTGAATGTGGAGTTCAGATGGTGAGAGAAGAGGAGAAGGTTTAGATGTGAGGAGACCTGAAGCTGCTGCTTTGGATCTCCAGCTTCTGGATCGGCTCAGTCAGACTGGTTCAGAGGTTGGATTCAGATCTCAGTTTGTTGCATTGAAACACTAACAGAGGTCATTCAGATCCAAGGTTCTTCTAGCTCAGCTTTGGAGGTTGTTATGTTTGCTGAGGAGCTTAATTACAACATGTTGGTGCTAGCATGTGGAGTAGAACATGCTAACTGCTTTGACCTGCTTGGAGATGTTTGACTGTGTTCAGAGACTCTGGTTCAGTTGTGATGTTGAGTTTCTGAAGGTTTGTTGAACTTCTTTGAGCAGGTCAGCTGAATTTAGCATGTTGGACTCAGATGTTGATGCTGAGATGTTTTGGAAGTTGTTGCTGAAGCTCAGATCAGATGCTGCTGTTGAACCAATGTGGATGATCTGTTTTAGAGTTTCCATGTAAGAAAATAAGATTTGAATCAAGCTTTGAAAGTATTTTGATTGAGAAGATCCAGAAGCTGAAGAAGTAAAGCAGCAGGTCCTCCTCAGATCCAAAGTTTCTCCTCTTGTTCTCCTGATGTAACTCCACATTCCCAGTCACATTGATCCAGTTTCAGGTTTAAAGTTACTGGTGTCAAAGTTGAGCAGCAAGTGAGGAGTTAAAAAGTCAGCTCTGCAAAGAGCATAACCCCCTTCATGAACCTCCTGAGAAGCCGGGGAGGGGACACGGCCCCCTCACCCACTCCCTACACTGAGACATACTTACCTCTCCAGGTCACAGCACAGGCAGGAGTTGAACCCAGGACCTCCGCCTCTGGTATCTTCTGGTCACAGACAGTTCCACTGCACCATCAGGTCCACTCCCCTCTCAGCATATTTCTCCTGGTGCTTTTCAATTTTTCATTCAGAATCCTGGACTCATCAAAAATACAGACTCTAAGGTTCTTCATAACAATAAGAAGCCTGGTAGTAATTTGAACTGAGACCTTCTAGATTACCAGCCTACAGTCTATCACATTGAGCTACTGACTGACACTGGTTTAGCTCTTTCCTATCTTGTTAAAATTTCTCTCAAATTGTTCAGTTTTGGGTTTATTTAAAACAAGGAGCTCATCTGTCTTGATCTCATGACCTCCACAGTGCTGATATCTGAGCAAACACCCTGAGCTATCCAACCAGACGTCTTTCTGTTGTATCCTAAAGCCTCTCACTTATGATCTCTGATCTATCGGCTCAATCTGATAAATGGAGCTGACATCTGGACGTTTAGCAGCTGATGGGAATTTGCTTTAAAATTTACCAACTAAAATCAACTTCAGTTTCATTAAAGCAATAGAGAAATGTGTGAAGTTGTTAAACTAACTGAACATAATTGATGCTAAAGACTCATTATTATCAGTTCTTTGGTCAGACTTTTGATTTTCACACTTGGGTTTTTAATGTCTTCTCAGGCTTTGATCCCAAGCTTTATCTAGTTTGAATAAATTAAAATATATTTATCAATGGTTTATGTAATAAATATTTTAATTCTTAATAACAAGAGCAGAGACAAAAAGCTACATTTTATTTCTTAAAGCAATATGTAAAGAATAAACCAAGTTAAAAAATAGCTTTATTTTGTTGTTTTACAGATTTGACAGTCTGATAAAACCAGTGAATGCAGTTATTTCCTGTTTAACTTTGAAGCAGAGCTGGTGAAAGTACCAGTGCTCCCTCTAGTGGACGGGGTAGTTGTTGCAGACAGTAACTGAGTTGGGACCCTGCACAGACTTTAAAGGGGATGTCCGGTCAACAAGGAAAAATCAGGGTATCATTAGCTATAACTAAAACTAATACATTTGTGGTTATTTAATGAACTTATCTTTAATCAATAAGAAAATAAAAACATAAATTCTCGTCTGAATCACTGTGTATGGGGGCTGACATGACTGCCCAAATATGGGCAGTAAGGGGCGTTTGACATCACATCCTGCGACGTGGAAGAGCGGAAGCGGCGACAGTATTTCTCTCCGCTTTCCATGCAAAGTCAATAGGAGCCGTTCTACACAGCTGCGATCATCAATAATTATTTTGGATTTCCAGAGGACTTCACCGCTGACATTCCCAAGAGCTATTGCTGAAGCAACAATGCCCACGTGCATGGCCATCGGATGTTCCAACACAACTGGTAAAAGAGGAAAAAACATTGCTTATTTCAACACAGTCACTTCAGCGATCTCTCCTCAGCTGTGTGTGTGTGTGTGTGTGCGCCCCCCGCGCAGCACGCCTTTGCCGTGCTGCGCGGGGGGCGCACACACACACACACACACACACACACACACACACACACACACACACACACACACACACACACGCGTGTATAGACGTATATACTGTAGGACCCGACTGAGTTTGATCTTGGAAAATAGTGCGCCGTGACAAACAGAGCGTTGAAACTTGCTCAACAGCGGGTCCGCCGAGTGACGTCAAAAAATGGGAGGTGACAGTACTATTCTTGACCAAGATGGATTCCTCCACATAAACATGATTAAATGAGAATTATTATTAATTAAAAAAACGTATAATTTTTTGCACAGTATGTAGTAGTTTTATATTTAAAGTACTTTCAGCAGTTTGAATTCTGATTTTGACCGGACTTCTCCTTTAAGCACCTTCTTTATTTTCCTTCACAGGCTGCAGAGTCTGTTTACATTAACATGTATTATTCATTCATGTTTCTCCTGATAAAATGTGTAAAACAATGTGCACTAAATGTGAGACCTCCTGCAACTTTACACTTGTTTAGCTCAGATTACTTAAACTCTAACGCTGTGAAGTGACTTAGTGAAAACAAAGACTGGTCATAGAGGGAAAGTGTTTCAGCTGTGTGATCAAACAGCTCAGTCTGTAGAAAGTATTCTGTGTGGTTTGTGACAGACAGACTGTAGAGACGTGTTCTGGCCTCAGTTACCCAGAAATCCAGCCCTGCTACTAGAGCCTGCTTCGCCCCGCCCTATAAAAGGAAGTGGAAGCCTTTACTTCCTGTTTGACAGTCTGACCTTTGACCTGACCTGGTTTGGATGGAGGAAGGACATGGAGCAACCCTTTGATTTGATCCAGTACTCAGAATTAAAACTTCCTCTTTCAGGGCTTTAAGTGGAGCAGCAGGTGAATGTCCACACACTAAGTCAGCAGGACTAAAACCTGGGGACTCTTTAGTTGCTTCACTGGGAAACGAGGACACCAGCAGAGAATCAGTGAGATGTCTGCATGTTTTGGTGACTGGGACCCAGTAACCCCACAGGCTGGGTACAGTGTGAGAGGGGGCTTGTTTTTACCTTCGGTCGTATTCAAAGAGCCCTGCAGACGTTCTCCTGTGTTCCTCTTTGTCTGGGTTCCCAAAGCCAGCAGAACAAGCTGTGCAGCGTTCCAGTCCTCGGGTCAGAACCAGCCTCTTCATGGGTTGGTGGTGATAAAGCACAGCGCTGCAGCAGGAGGCCACGGACGATGAGAGCGGCTCTGAGCTGCAGCTCCTTGAGTCGTGTGACGTTGTGTTTGTGTTGCTGCAGCTTTCTGAATGTACCGTGTTTGTTCTGCTTCTTCTTCTTCATGTGTATTTATGGAGCCACGCCTTAGTGAGATATATTTATGTTCACTGGAGAAAAATCTAATAAAACAATGGAAAACTAACTGCATGGCTTTTAATTTCATTATTATTATTATTGTTATTATTACTTCTGCTATTATTGTTATTATTTTAGCTGGAAATAAACGGTTTTAAAATGTTTGTGGCTTCCAGGACTTTATTTTATATTTGCATTAAGTTGATGCAAATGTTGCAAATGCATGTATTTTAGAGCAGCAGTTTCCTAAGTGGGATATGAGATTATTTCCTGCTGATGTGCTAAAAAAGATTTAATATTTCCCTATTTGTGAAACCGACTTTTAAATTTTATTTTAATTTTATGACTTTAATCTCTTACTATTGTAACTTCTCAATGGGTCTGTTGTTATCTGAAAACTTTCAGAACCCTTGTTTTAGTGCTGATTCAAAGTTTACCTTTTTTCTTAATTGCATAACTATTGCAAATTGATTTAAATTGGACTTTTATTCCTCTTCAACACGTCTGTTTCCTCACCAGGTGAATAGCTCTTCAATATTTTGCAAATATCCACCTATTTTATCTGTATTTCATGAACTGGACCAGAATCAGAGCTCCAGGCGGTGTTGGACCTTCCCAGGCTTCAAACTCAAAGTACTGGATGGAAAGATTTTAAGAGTTAAAGTGATCATTTTAAAACATGGACCATTTCCAGCACGGGAGGATAGACTGGGAGAAATTAATCCTTCCCAGCTGGAAAAAACAACAACTGTTTTTCATGTTCTGAAGGGAAACTTGCTTCTAAGCAGAGCAGAAGCTGTGGAGCAGAACCCAGCGGCTCAGAGTTCTGGTTGGACCTGCTGGGCTGTTTTCCAGGATGAGATGAAGGTTTGGGATGTCGACGCCCCTTTTTCAGATGGTGATGCCTCCTTTTGCAGAAACACCCTGAAATTTAAGTCAAATAGGAGAAACGTGGATATTCTACTAGATGAGCGAGTAGCTCAGGGAGTAAGAAGACATGCTGGTTGGCTTACTCTTATCTAAAGGTCACAGGTTCAACTCCAGAGGGTATCTTGCTGCTTTTTGCTTTCGATAGAGTGAAAATTGAGGTAAAAGTGGTCTAGTCCAGGAGGTGAACCTGCAACCTGTGACTCTGTAGCTCACTTCTTACTCCTCTGAGCTACTGCTCATCACACCAGAAAGGGTTTTCGGGCGTCATTTGTCTCATAAAAATGACAGATTTTGGTTGGAAATAAAATTATTGAAAAAGTTCCAGGAATGAGCAGGAAGCTGAAGCTCCAGCTGAGGAGGAGGGTTGATCAGGAGGTGGTTGGTTGGTCTGAAGGCTCTTGGTTCTGCTCCACAGATCATCACCTGCAGAGTCTCCTCACACGGCTCTGCTTCATGAACCCACTGAAGCTCTTTAAACTACCAGGAGCCCCGTTCTTACAGAAAAAGACTTTATTTTCCTCAGTATATTACTTCATGTTTACATAAATATAAATAGACTTTCTTTGAATCTGGACAGTTTTTGGACTAGTCCAGAACCTCAGAGTTAAACATTTAAAGGCCAGCATGGCATGCAGAGTCACATTTCATCATAGAAAACAAAACAGGTAAAAACTGAGACCCAGGGAAGTGGGCTTGGAGCCTTAGAGACGGATGCAGGAACAGCAGCAGAGGGAGACGTCTTCAGCTTTCTTCCTGAAAGTCTGAACTCATCTGTAGAGATGACAAAAGCCCGTTAATTTGACTTTTTATCACAGAGGAGATAAAAATTAAGATGTTCATTGTTCAGAAGAACCTGCTCAGTTAACGTGGATCGTTCATGTTCACAGTTCCTCGCCTAGAACCTCTGATCAACAATAAACCCATCAGTTACAGCTGGTGGTCCTGGTTCTGAAGCAGGCACAGACCAGGGCTGCAGCTAACGATTATTTTAATAATATTGATTATTTTTCATAATTAATCCATGAATTGGACAAAAACAGTTTCCACTTCTTTTTTTCCAAAATTGAACAAATAAAGAAGTTTATATTGACTAGATTGTAAGTCAATCACTTAATAGTCAATGTTGTCTATATAAACAGCGATTTAACAACAATAGTGAATCTGTAAAACTGGTGTAAAATGCAGTTTGGCTGAATCTCACCCTTGTGCACCTAGAAGGAAATAATTGAGCATAACAATGCATCGAGAGCAGAAACACCGCCTCTGAATATTAAATAAACCAGCAGCCCATTATATAGACTTTCAGCACTAGCTGCATTTATGTGAATACTACATGCTACATTTGTCTTGCTATATTTTTTACTTCCAAAAAGATTTATTCTGTAAGTTTTTTAAATTTTTCTTTGAAGAGTTAATGCTTTTTATTCTTTCTGAGAAAATAATTTCCTCCGAAACATCAAAGAACAGGCTGGACAAAATTATTGGTACTTAATATTTACGAAATATTTGGTTGCACAACTGCTTGAAAAAAAATAAAAACCTGAAATCAGTCGCTTCCTGTAGCCGTCAACAAGCTTCTCTCCCCTCTCAGCTGGAGTTTTGGACCATGCTCCAGGTCACCCCAGTGAGTTTGCCATTTTTAGAGTTTTACATGAAATTTTATCAATTTTATTTTTTTCTCTGCTTTTTTTTTGTTGGATTTAGATCTCACTTTGTTGCATTTTAGTGTTGCTTTAATGCACACGAAGGGGAAAAAAAGCATGCGTAGAGCAAAAAGTGTGTATTTCAAGTAAAATTTTAGGGGTGCCAATTCTTTCAGCCATGACTGTATCATATCAATATTGGAATAAATTTGAGGATCCCAGGCGTATAGGGATCCAATTTAACCATTGTTAGTGAAAGATGGCCGTGCTGCGCAACGTCTACCAGCAGGAGGCGCATTTGAGGCATCCATGGGGCTCATATGAAAACAGCAGATTGTTAAATAAAACCAATAGAACTGGTTCTTCAACCAGAAATTTCATTTTTATGGTCAACACGGTCACGAGAGAGGAGCTCCACAAGGATGTTGAGCCATTTCATCAGAACCTGGTTGTTCACACAGTGCTGTAGCCAAGCAGATCAATGGAAAGGTAAGTGGAAGGTGCACAAAGACAACAGGCATAACTTCAGCTTTGAGAGGATTGTGATGCCTAAAAAATACTTTTGGCTTCTGTAATTTTTTTTCCACTGACTTTAAGCCACAACCATCAAAATGACCAGAAAAAAAATACTTTTTCATTTAATTTGATTATATAAATTAAGTGTTTCACTGTGAAGATGCACAGAAAGCTGTACTTCAACAATTAAACCCCTTCTTAACAACGACCAGCCGATTTGACGTTTTCCAGTCTGGCTTCCGTGCTCACCACAGTACAGAGACCGCCCTTATCAAGGTGTTTAATGACATCCATATAAATACAGACTGTGGAAGAACCAGCGTGCTGGTTCTGTTGGACCTCAGTGCAGCATTTGATACTGTTGATCACTCCATCCTGTTAGACCGTCTGGAAAACTGGGTCGGCTTCTCTGGTACAGCTCTCAGCTCTCAACTGGTTTAAATCCTACTTAAAGGACAGGGACTTTTTTGTATCAGTAGGTAACTTTACATCAGAGATGACAAAAATCACATGTGGGGTTCCCCAAGGGTCCATTCTGGGTCCCCTGCTTTTCAATATCTACATGCTCCCCCTAGCTCAGATCATAAAAAATAACAACATCAGCTACCATAACTATGCAGACGACACACAGCTCTACATCACCATGTCACCAGGTGACTATAAACCAGTTCAGGCACTGAGTAAATGTTTAGAAGAAATCAATACGTGGATGTGCCAAAATTTTCTTCAGTTGAATAAAAACAAAACTGAAGTAATAACATTTGGACCAATAGAGGAGAGATCAAAGGTTAGCACACAGCTTCAGTCGCTTCAGCTAAAAACCACTAATCAGGCCCGAAATCTGGGTGTAGTGATGGACTCAGACCTGAACCTCCAAAAGCATCTAAAGACAATTACAAGGTCGGCTTTCTATCAGCTGAGGAACATTTCCAGGATTAAAGGACTAATGTCTCAGCAGGATCTGGAAAAACTAATCCATGCGTTTATATTTAGTAGAATTGATTACTGCAACGGTGTTTTCACAGGTCTGCCTAAAAAGTGGATCAGACAGCTGCAGCTGATCCAGAACGCTGCTGCCCGCGTCCTCACTAAGACTAAGAAAGTAGAGCACATCACCCCAGTTCTAAAGTCCTTACACTGGCTCCCTGTATCTCAGAGAATAGACTTTAAAATACTTCTGTTAGTCTATAAATCCCTAAATGGTTTAGCACCTAAATACATCACAGACTTGTTGTCAGTGTATCAACCATCCAGACCACTCAGGTCTTCTGGCTCCAGCCTACTCTGCACACCTAGAACCAGAACTAAACAAGGAGAAGCAGCATTTAGTTCCTATGCTCCACTTATCTGGAACAAACTTCCAGAAAATTGTAAAGGTGCGGAAAGCCTGAGTTCCTTTAAATCAAGATTAAAAACACATTTGTTTAAAATTGCCTTCAACTGTTCTAGTTAACTGAATCACCACTTTTTTGTTCTATTTTCTATCTACATTTTATTCCCACTTGCTTTTATTCTGTTTTAATTTGCTATATTTTAATCATGTAAAGCACTTTGCATTGTCCCTGTACTGAATTGTGCTATATAAATAAATTTGCCTTGCCTTGCCATGTGTGTGGAGCCTAATATTTAAATCCAGGAAGGGGCAGCTTTTATGTACATTTTAAGGCTCCATGTACCATTTCTCTGCACAAAGACAACAAACAAAAGGAAAGTTTCACCAAAAAGGACAAACTGACAAAAGTGGTTAACATACAGCCACACATACAGTCAGCAGGAAAACTGTAGCCTTTACCCATCAGCAGTCTCTTTGTACCGTCGGCAGTGCAGACTTGGGTGAGTAGCAAATATGGGTTCCCTGATTGGATGTTATACAGACAGACCATCAGTCAGGTACTTGCTGAAACCGGCGGGGGGGGGGGGGGGGGGGGGGGGTCGGAGAGAGCTGCGCGGAGCTGAGGTGTGTTGCCGCGGGTGTGTCTACCTGCTGAATGTAACCACTGTGAAAGTTTTTATTTCTCTGATTTAATAACAGCTTTATGGAGCGTCTGTTATTGTTACTCTCGTTGACCCGTTTATCATCAGACCAAATCAATTAGGACGTCTTTGTGTTTTGCGGCGTAAATTGTAAGACTCAGATTTAGAAGCTGGTACACAAAATAAATAAAGTGAGAACACACACAGGTAGATCAGAGATTAGTCCTTGAATCAACTTGGATGACTGCTTCAAAGACATTTCAGTTTGTGGAGGTTTGGCCGATCTGACAAAGCTTATAGTTAGAGTGGCTCATGTTACCCTGAGCTACCTCTATAGTTATGCTGCTATAGGCTTAGGCTACTGGAGGACATCAGGGCCTATTTTTCTCACTACTGATTTCTACTGTTCTCCAGTTTTGCATTGCATTGAAATGACTGTTGTCATTTCAGCTTCTAACTTTTTGCTCTCTTTTTTCTTCATAGTAGGTACACCTGGTCTGGCTTTCTGTTTACTGTGTCATCATCCAGGGAAGACATATCACCCGCTATTACCATCTAATGAAGAACAGATTACTGGATCAATGTGTGCTTCTGTGCTTTTTTGTCTCTCTTGTTGTGTCTCTGCTCTGTCTTCTGTAACCCCCAGTCGGTCGAGGCAGATGACCGTTCATACTGAGCCCGGTTCTGCTAGAGGTTTTCCTTTCCGTTAATGGGGAGTTTTTCTTTCCACTGTCGCTTCATGCATGCTCAGTATGAGGGATTGCTGCAAAGCCATGGACAATGCAGACGACTCTCCCTGTGGCTCTACGCTTCTTCAGGAGTGAATGCTGCTTGTCGGGACTTTGATGCAATCAACTGGTTCCCTTATATAGGACTTTCTTTTACCATTCTGTATAATCTGAACCAATCTTTATAATCTGATTGATTTTGACTTTGTAAAGTGCCTTGAGATAATATATATTTTAATGAAGTGGCGCTATATAAATTGAATTTATTTCTCTCGCTCAACGCTTAGCCACCAATGCATGTGAAAGTCCTCAAGATTCTGGTGTGAATGTTGTGTGTAACTTTATTACATTTTAAATAAAAAATCTGTTATTTTATTTCCAAAACCTTTGTTATGTTGGCTGTCGTGTTGATCAGCAACAGATTTTTTTTTTTGGGAAGGGGGGGGGGGGGGGGCAGCAACCCGGTTGGGACACTCAAAGGGGTGCGTGACTAAAAAAGTTTGGGAACCGCTGTTCTACAGCATGCAACTCAATCCCATCAACAAGCCCTGAGAAAGAAGAGAAATATTGTCTTGAGTGGGAACCAAAGCCCTGGGAAAGTAAAGCGAGGGAAAATTAAATTAGTCAGGTAAATGTGTATGTAAAACGCTACCCATGTTTTTGCAAAGCTCCAAGCTTTTGAGATTAAATGGAAAAGGGGCTATAGTAAACAACAGCAGTGTAGTTTGAGTTAATATTCATAGGAGAGCCCTTTTCCTTCCTGTATGGATTCTCATGTGTTTGCTCAAATTTCCTCCTTCACTAAATCTTTGTCCACACGTATCACAACAGAAAGGCTTTTTTCCTGTATGGATTCTCATATGTTTGTTTAAAGTTCCTCTTTCGCCAAACCTTTTCCCACATAGATCACAACAGAAAGGCTTCTGTCCTGTATGGATTCTCATGTGTGTGTTTAAATTTCCTCTTTCCCTAAATCTTTGTCCACATAGATCACAATAGAAAGGCTTCTGTCCTGTATGGATTCTAATGTGTGTGTTTAAATGTGATTTTTGGCTAAATCTTTGTCCACATAGATCACAAGAGAAAGGCTTCTGCCCTGTATGGATTCTCATATGCATGTTTAAAGTTGATTTTCGGCTGAATATTTGTCCACATAAATCACAACAGAAAGGTTTCTGTCCTGTATGGATTTTCATGTGTGTGTTTAAATTTGATGTTTGGCTAAATCTTTGTCCACATAGATCACAACAGAAAGGTTTCTGTCCTGTATGGATTCTCATGTGTGAGTTTACAGCTGATTTTCGGCTAAATCGGTGTCCACATAAATTACAACAGAAAGGCTTCTGTCCTGTATGGATTCTCATGTGCGTGTGTAAATGGGCTTTTTGGCTAAATCTTTGTCCACATAGATCACAACAGAAAGGCTTCTGTCCTGTGTGGATTTTCGTGTGTCTGTTTAAATTATATTTTCCAATAAATATTTTGCCACAGTCTTTGCAGCTAAGCTTCATTCCTGTCTGGGCTTTCCTTCGTGACTCCACAATTTTCTTCTCTGTAGAACATTTCTTAAATCCAGAGTCTGACAAATGGTTCAGCCCAGATAGAGGGTGCTCCACATCACTGTCCTCTTCATCCTTCTCAGTGTCTTCAGTCTCTAAAGAAAAGGAATTATCTCCATAATCTTGTATCTTGATGGATTCTTCATCATCATTCTCGTCTGGAAGCTCTCTGCCTTTAATCTGGTCTGGATAAAGCTGTGAGAGCAGCAGAGACTGTTCATCATCCAGACTCTTTATGGGAGGAGCAGAGACTGGTTCCTCCTTTATGTGGGGGGGCTTTTGGTCGACACAAGGTTTGTGGTCTAAAGAAGCTTCTTCTTCAGCAATCAGCTTCTGCTTAACATCTGCAGAAAAAAAATAAACACATGAATATTAGAAAGTATTTTGATCTGAACCTGAACTGAGGCACATTTTAATAGATAAATATTTAGGTAATATAGTTAGATTTAATTATTTATTTAACTATTACTTAGTGCCTTAGTGCCCCCAAAGGCAGTTCCAGGGGAACTGGTTCCCCCTGGTTCCCCTGGATTGGCAGACTGGGGTGGTGGTCCATCTTTTTAAATAGGGGGACCAGAGGATGTGTTCCAATTATAGAGGAATCACACTCTTAAGCCTCCCTGGTAAGGTTTATTCCGGGGTTCTGTAAAGGAGGGTCCGTTGGATAATCAAATCTCGGATTTAGGAAGAGCACGTTGGTTTTCGTCCTGGCCGTGGAACACCGGATCAGCTCTACACCCTCAGCAGGATCTTGGAGGGTGCATGAGAGTTTGCCCAACCAGTCTGCATGTGCTTTGTGGATCTGGAGAAGGCATTCGACCGTGTGCCTCGTGGGATCCTGTGGGGGGTACTCCGGGAGTATGGAGTAGCGGGCCCTTTAATAAGGGCTGTCAGGTCTCTGTATGACCGGTGTCAGAGTCTGGTCCGCATTGCCGGCAGTAAGTTGGACTCGTTTCCGGTGAGAGTTGGACTCCGCCAAGGTTGCCCTTTGTCACCGATTCTGTTCATAACTTTTATGGACAGAATCTCTAGGAGCAGCCAAGGTGTTGAGGGAATTCGTTTTGGTGGCCTTAGGATTGCAACTCTGCTATTCGCGGATGACGTGGTCCTGTTGGCTTCATCAGGGCGTGATCTACAGCTCTTTTAACCGGAAAAGGGTAGAGTGCCTCCTCCGGGTTGGGGAGGATGTGTAACCCCTAGTGGAGGAGTTCAAGTATCTTGAGGTCTTGTACACGAATGAGGGGAAGATGGAGAGGGAGACCGACAGGCGGATTGGTGCAGCGTCTGCTGTGAAGCGGGCGCTATACCGATCCGTTGTGGTGAAGAGAGAGCTGAGCCAAAAGGTGAAGCTTTCGATTTACCGGTCGATCTACGTTCCTACCCTCATCTATGGTCATTAGCTTTGAGTTGGGACCGAAAGAATGAGATCCCAGATACAAGCGGCTGAAATGAGTTTTCTCCGTAGTGTGGCTGGGCTCTCCCTTAGAGATAGGGTGAGGAGCTCAGTCATCCGGGGAGGACTCAGAGTAGAGCTGCTGCTCCTCCACGTCGAGAGGAGCCAGTTGAGGTGGCTCGGGCATCTGATTAGGATGCCTCCTGAACGCCTCCCTGGTGAGGTGTTCTGGGCACGTCCCACCGGGAGGAGGCCCAGAACACGCTGGAGGGACTATGTCTTTCGGCTGGCCTGGGAATGCCTTGGGATTCCCCCGGAGGAGCTGATCCAACTGCCTGGGGAGAGGGACGTCTGGGCCTCCCTACTGAAGCTGCTACCCCCGCAACCCGACCCCGGATAAGCGGAAGACGATGGATGGATGGAACTATTACTTATTCTTATATCTTATTTGTTTACAGTTCCTTTCAGTTCCTATTCACCCCCTTGGCATTTTTCATGCCTTACAACCAGTCAAGTACTATGTATTGTTGGATAATTTAGTTTGCATCATTTCATTCAAAGAACATGCAGGCTTGTTTTTGAGTTCTGCTAGGATCTCGGCACTGATGCCTGGTCTGATTACTCACTCTGCACACCTGCTCAGCTCCACCCCACTGGCTATCATCCCTCACCGGTTTCATCTGTTTCCACCTCCATATAAACTGTTCAGACCAGTCATCAGTGCCAGGTCATCTTTCCATGCATTCGGATGAGTCTTTGTCCAGCAAATTCCTGTTTGCAATGCAATTTATCACCACCTCTCTCCTATTTTTAGGGTCCATTAGGGGGTTCCTTCAACTACTTGGATTGTGTATGTTGTCTGAGCATGGAGCTTCTTGCTTGCCCATGGTTTCCCCTGCTACCATGTGCTTTTGGTATTTAAAGACTGAGATGAGGGTGTACTGATTTCCTCCACCAAGGTTGATGTCTAAGCAAGGCGGGTTCTGGTTGAGGTGGAGTCAGGAAGTACTGCTCGACAGAATCTAGCTATGTGGCATTGTTTTCAACAGCTATGACATATAACACTTAAACTGTGATTCTTCAAATGTGCTGATGTGGCTGCCGTGTTTGGTGGCATCTTGAAAGGTTTAGCCATTATCTCATCTTGGCTGAGAGCTAATTTCCTGACAATCATGGTCAGTTGAGAGAGCCAGGAAATCCACAGCCCCCCCCCCCCTCCAACCTTGCGTTTGGTCTCTCTGAATTCCTATGCACCTGAATGAATGTCTTCTTTACTTTACGTTGAGGTTTAAACTTTTCGCTTCCCTTGCTACATCACACATCACATAACTCAGCCGGCAGTTATCTAAAAGTCAGTAACATGAACTTCATAGTAGCTATTCATGCATACACGTTTTCATTAATCAGCCCTCTTAAAAATTGGTGAGTCAGTTTACTATCTGGAAAGGGCCTACCTCCCCTCTGGCGTTCTTCCACTGCCCTAAATGTTACCTCCAGTGCAATCGCATAAGAGTAGACAGACTCACATGACCTCTGGCTCTGCTCATAAATGTCAGCTAGGGGGTCCAAAGAGGCCTGTGTATCGCTATATTCTGCATCCAGGCCTAGACACACTATACAAATGCGTTCTTGGGAGTCCGATCGCAGTGTGGAAGGTTCAGAACCAGCTTCCTGGCCTTTCCATTGCAGTGTTGAACCACTGGAAAAACAAAGATGTCCAGGCAGGTCGATTAACAGATACTGCACATCACGAATCCAGTCCTCCACCAGCATCTTATGGTCTGCATTACCGGTGAAGACTTGCACATTCTTTACCTGATGAGTTTGCAATAAGCCACCATATGTTGCATAGGGGAAATCACTGATTGAGGGTGTTTCTCCCAGAGTCATCTATGTGAGGGTCAGGATATTATGTATATGAAACCGATCACTGCAGGTGAAGGCGGAGGAACTTATGGGACAGGCCCTGAGCCGTGGTATGCCATTATGACGTGATAAACTGCAACTCCTAGAATGCAACAGTTTGGAGTACAACTGATGTAGACACCCTACACCATGAGGGATAGGGACTGGCCAGAGTTAAAGCCACACTGGACACAGAGATATGTCTTCTGTGCAGTCTAGCTGAGTTGAGAAGTTGTTCAGCTTAATTTATGTGTGCTGCATGTGGTCTGTGATTCGGACTTCTGGGCTGGCCCGAGTTGACCCATCACTATTTCCCCTGCATCTTACCAGGAAGGTCTTGACTTTAAAATGAACGTTAATTTTTGATCCAACTGGAAGATCCGTCATCTTTCAGGGACTGGCAAGATTCACTTGTTTTGTTTTAGCCAAAGGGATCATTGGAGGACTGAGTAGTGTTTTCTAGTATTTTATTAAGCAGAATAATTACTGTAACAGGGAATTATCAATTTTAATAAATAACTAGCGAAATCGTAGGTGTTTGTGATTATTTTGAGTCAAAAATGGAATGCTCTCCAAGTTACAGAATTATCTCCTTTTGAGTTAATAACTGAATAAACTGATACATTTTGATTGGCTTGTGATGAAGGAGTAAAGGTTAAAAAGTTAACTGCTAATTAATTTGGGTCTGGGCTAAGAGCCTGTTACAGATTGTAACACCGCTCAGTACACCCTTTAAAAAGAAAAGAACATCAGTGGCACCACTATAGGTAGAAATTATGTTTCAGTAATTTATAACTATGGTCTCTGTAAATGGTTAGTTCAAAAAGTGATCACACTTCAGAACTTGGAATCACAAAACACAGCATTACCATGACATTTCAATCAAATATTTAAAGGATACGTTGGAAAAATTATTTTGCTGTACCCATACTTAAACTGGAGTTACAGTATATAGGAATAAAGTTACTTTTTATGGATGTCTAGAAGCCTCTCCAATCTGTTGGTCTCCAAGAACCCAAATCTGAGTCCTTATACCAGTTGTAATCCAAGTTTTATCTTGCAGTGCGTCTGCGACTTGTCAGTGCTGACATGTTTTGAAGAAATAGGATCAGAGCATGTAGAGTTAGACTGAGCCGAAATTTTGTCTGATTGGAAGTTAATAAATCCAGTGAGTTTTGACCTTTAGCTGCAACACGGACACACAAACAAAGTAAATAAATCCTTACTGTTGATAGGAGCATCAGTCAATGGAAACCTGCTATCAGTCTCCTCCTTCACAAGGAGCTGCTCTCCTTCCTGATGGACCCCGGGTTCCTCCTGTTCCTCCTTTATGTGGAGGAGCTCTGACTCCTGCTGCTCCTCCTCAGGACTCTGTTCTTCAGGAGCCTCTTCTTTAACATCTGCAGCCAACACTGAAACACATTACATGCTTTATGAACAACTAGATCTTTACAATGTTACAACAATGGGAAAAATTCAATTGTAGAGAAAAAGATTTGATCAGCAGTGTAGAGAAAACTGAACCTCAGGAACTGACAGTTTCAACCTAAAATGATCACTGGTATCTTTAGTGTCATTCTGTTGTGGAAATTCAAAGCAATTATTCTGTTAAAAGCATTTAATAACTGCTAAATTCTGAATCGGTTCTTATATTTTACAAATGTTATTATACCAGTGAAGTTATTAGAGCCACTGTGGAAGGTCCAAAGAGCCACTTGTGGCTCCAAAGCCACAGTTTGCAGACCCCTACCAGAACGGGTTGGATAAGGAGAGCTTTAATGAGAGAAGCAGTCATGGTGACAATGGCAACTCTGGAGGAGATGCACAGATCAGCTGCTCAGGTGGATCAATCACAGTAAAGGACAGGTTTTCTAGCGAGTCTCCAAAACTTAGAAATGTATGGTTAAGTGATGAGAAGAAAGCCAGAAGAAGTCCTGTTGTAGTTTGTTACAACCATGTAGGAGATTCCTCCATCACGTCAACAGAGGAGACTAAAACTGATCAAACTGCCAAAAGCTTCATGTTTGGCACTACATCCCCATTTTATTGTAGCCGTGGCAACAGTGGCCAGATACAAGAAATTCAGAATATTAGCAGCCATGTTTTTATGACTTTCAGACAAGAGACAGTGTTTCTCCCAGAAATGAGGGTTGCTTTCTTCCACATAGCTTTCCATTCATACCACAGAATACAGCTTTATACGAGCAGCCATCTTCTGTCTTTCTTAACCTCTCTTATTTATCCATCTTTTCTCTCTTTTTATTGTGTAAATTTATACATGGTTATACTTTGAAGACTATCGGCCTTTTTGCTTCCTACTTCATGATGGAATTAAAATCTCTTTAAAATCTAGATCTGCAAGAGTCTACAATATTTGAGCTAAACCTAATTCAATTTTAATTTTATTACCTTTTGGATCTGTTTCTGGTCCATTCATGGGGTCCATCCAGCAACAAAAAGGCATTTTCCAAGTATAAAGTAGCAATCGTATTTCATTGATCAACTCAGGAAGGTGGATCTTTGTTTCCAGCAGACAAACGTTTAGTAGTTTCATCCATCCATCCATTTTCCGTCACGCTTGTCCATGTGGGGTCGCAAGGGGAGTTGGTGCCCATCTCCAGCGAGAGGCGAAGTACAGCCTGGACAGGTCGCAAGTCTGTTGCAGGGCAACGTTTGGTGATTTGCACTCAAAGCAATAATATTTTTGAAGGACATCTGAAAATTATCATACCAATATACTTGTTGACAATGTGCTGTATTGAGTGTTAATATAATAACCCAGTTTAAACAGAAGTGATCATCATCCTTATATTTGAGGCAAATGTTTGTGAACAAATGAGTCACTTTCCCCATTTAATGGCATATTTTACCTACTTTTTTCACTTTATTGACCCATTTATTTATTTTGTATTCTGAATTATGGCAGGATTGATCCTTTTCCAGGAAGACAGACAAGAGATGCTGAACGGTGCTACATGCTATACTAGCATTAGCATCTCCTATGCAGTGCCAAAAGATTAGCCAGTTTTTTGGGGGAAACCTGCAACGAGTTCTGATGAAGAGGAGGAATCCATCAGCTGCTGAAAACGGCTCCTAAACCTTAGCTCCATCCACACAGTTAGCATGAAGAAGGAAATCTCCAAACCTAATCGATGCAGCAGAACTCTGGGCTGGAAAACATCCCCCATCATTGGTGTCTCCTCTGCTGCGTCCTGCCGCTCTTTGAGCTCCTGCTTCCCTCCAGTTTCTCCGCTGTGCCTCCAGCTGCTGGACTTCTTTCCAGACTTCATCACCTGCAGCAGCTGCTGCTCTTTTTCAGCTTCACCAACAAAACAACAAAGAACCAGGAGTGATCCACGTGTCGCGACACAACCTAGAACGGTAGCTACGGTTGGAGGTGTACCATCAGCTCATGTGCGCGTGCGCAAACAGAATAACTTCCGGGTCGACATTACGTGGATTGGAAAAAATATTTCCACGCTTTACTACAAAATTCTATAGTTCACTTGATAACACCTGTCAACATTTCGCACGAAAAATATATTGTAGTCGAAAACTGTTTTATTAAACTCACTGATTGAGCTGTAACGTATTTATGCTGTCAATGCGCCCTCTGGTGGACACGTTGCACACTAAAGACCTTGTTGTTATGGTAACCACATTGTTCATTCCATACATAACATGACTGAAGGGGACGAACGACTGCAAATGGATCCATTCTGTGATCAACACTGTTGGAGTACACAGAACATGGACAATATTTAATTGATTCTTTAGAAAATTCAATAACACCGAAATCAGGGGCAAACTATAGATATAGATATTCTGAAAGCAAATATAAACAGGGAAAACAGAAATTTAAAAAGGGATACATGTGCGAGAGTATACTTCAAGAAAACAGGTTAAATGACTTACAAATTCTGATTAAGAGAATGTCATAAATATTGTTCAAGTAGTTCTGGTTTTGTTCATTAAAAAAAGGGTTCAGGCTTCCTGTTGATGAATTTGCTTCTGTGCATGTGAAATTTAACCAAAACTAAAAACATTTTTCTGAGGAACAAATAATCAGTGTTGTTCAAAACCAAAATTCTTGTAGTAAAGTTGAAAGGCAGAACAAACAGACTCTGGAATAAATTGATGAAACTCCCTCCAAAATTTGTAAATGACCAAAATAAGTAAGTTAATGTTTCAGGTTGCACTTAGCAGAAACATGTATATCATCCTTAAATTTTGATAAATATTGTTTCACAAGGTAGAATCTATGCATCAATTTGATCTCTTTGACATTATATGTTAAATACAACTTTGTAGTATCATCAACACTTTTTTCTACTCCATATGAGTCACAAAATTGGTCCAGTAAAACGTAGCTGGAAGGACAGAGACCAAGGCATCCTGAAGCATGGCTCTTATCCTGGGATTAAGAAGCTTAGAAGATGAAAAGCAGACTTTACCAACAAAGGACTGTGACACATCAGGAGGATTGAGTGATAGGGGAGAAGGGTTGTAACAGCCTCTGAAAGCATGCATATCCCTGATGGGATAGCATCAAATACCACTAAAAACTCTGTAGGCATTACTGGTATATTTTTTAAGAAATTCTGTGGAGAAAAATTATGTTTATAAATCAAGTTCCATGCTAGAAGAACCGGTTGGTGGAAGAGAGAAAGTTCAAGTGGTATTTTTGGAGTGCTTGAAGAGCAGTGAAAAGTTAAGACCTCTTACATTTGAGAATGTATAGTGTTGAATAAAATTCCAGATGGATTTGTGTTTTTCTTTTCAGATACTTTTTGATCCAATTCATCTTAAAAGGTATTATTAGGTGCACCAAAATCAATGAAGTTCAAACCACCCTTGTCATAGGACCGTAAAGTAACAGATTTTCTCAAGTGAGGGTTGTTGTTTTTCCATAAAATAATGAGTAACTCTTCCCCTCAAAGACCAGTCTCTTTGCAGCCAGTGATTAAGGATTCATTTTAGTGATTTGAATACCAAGGTTGTAAAGTTAAAACCTGAAGCTGTTATTCTGTTGCTCTGCTGTGTGCAGCTTGACATCACTCCCTGCTCCCTGTGCTGCTCTAGCAGTCCACTCTGAGTGATTACACCTGCGGCAGCTTTGATTTCTGTGAGCTGCTGCACCTGGGAGGAGCCTTACACGTACCTGGCTCTCCCAGCGTGTAATTGCCAGATTCTTGGAGGCCATTGTGGTAGTAGACCTTCCAGCATTCCTTGACTTCCTTCCTGTGTGTGACACTGATCGTTCTGTGGTTTCCTGCCTATTTGCCTCACTGCTATGCAGGACTCTCTTGTTTGGTCTTCAGATTCTGGACATCAACCCTTGCTCGACTCTTGTGTGTATGACACTGGATTGTTTCTTGGTTAACCTTCAAGCTATCACTGGTGCTCTGTTTGGTAATATGGACATCCATTATGCTCCCCTCCGCCATCTTCTTGGATGCAGGTTGTAGAAAGTTTCAGTTTGCTCTGGAGCCATGTGGGGGAGATGGCCTCACACATCTGTAGACTCCCTCTCTCTCTCTTCAAGTGTTATCAGATGGAATCATAGAAAATAAAGAAAATAAAACCAATGGAAATCAGATTTTGCTTTTGAATTGTCTCTAAACATGAATCGTTAAAAAACTAATGACACTGGCCTGTAGCTAAGTATTTAGTTGTGAAATCAAAGGATTTCTGTAACTGTCAATGACACTTCTGCACATATCAACAGGTAAGGGTGCCTTCTCCAGACGGCCCGTTTCAGCTCCGTCCATCCATGTTCAGTAGGATTTTGATCAGGGCTCATAGAAGGTCATTTCACAATAGTCCAAAATCTTTCACTGAAAGCTTATGACTTTCTTTCACCCCAGTAAATGAAAGCTTGAGGATTTTGGGTTTTCCAGTTTCCATTAGCGAGGAGCCATTTACGGCTAGTGTTGCCCTTCGACATACTGGCGACCTGTCCAGGGTGGACCCCGCCTCTCGCCCACTGAATGCTGGAGATGGGCACCAGCACCCCTCCCCACCCCACAAAGGACAAGTGTCACGGAAAATATAGATGGAGCTTGTATATACTTTTAAAGAAATATATATAGATTTATATAGATTGGCAGAACAGAGCAATATTCATCAGTTAAAACAAACTCCGTCTTGGAGTAAACAAGCATTAAACTAAAATCCTGCATCTGCCCAGGCACATTTAAATAACACCAAATTATGGGTGAAAAAGAAATAAAAAGGGAAAGTCCCGTTACTTGTGTTGTTTCAGGGGTGTCCTAGCTCCAAATCCGCCGGGGGGTCCTGGAACATTTCGGCGAGCGCGGGTCCGTCAGCAAGGAAAGGGGGGTCCCCTAAGTCTCTGGGCTCTTCTGGTGCTTTGGGGACCCACGGAGTGATACAGCTGTGGTGTCTTCCCAGTCTGGCGGGGCGCCAAGTTAGAAGGATGAGCGCAGCGCATTCTACGCTTATAAAACCCTCCATAATAATGTTATCAGGGTCTGTCCGTTGTTAGGGTCACAGACATTTTTGGGCCGTGTTGCATGATGGGAGTTGGTGGCCATTTTGAACACATTGCATCATTGGAAATGCAGTCTGTCACGTCCTGAACTGGCGTAACAGTATATTCTGAGATTAAAGGCCCTGTGATACTGTTTAAGTATCTGAGTCCAACAGCAGATATGCCACATTCAACATGGCGGACGCTCTGACGCATCCACAGCATAAGCCGACCCCGCCCAACGAGGCGTCTACGTATATAATCCCTACGCTCATGCTGGTACTCAGGCTGCCTGCTCCCACTCATCTGGACTCCAGAGGAACAGGAAGACAACACGCAACTGATGATGTTACATCTTCTTAGCCACTTTTACATCGCCCCCAACCCCATTTCTCACCACCGGGCTCCAATCTACTTCTGTAGAGAAAAATAAAGCATAGCTTCTCTCTGTCTGGGTAGGCTAGGCACAGCAGTTTATGATTAACTCAAAATGCCAAAAACATCCAGCCAAGATTTTAACATTTGATGTCTGTTACACGGAGATCCCCCCCCTCCTACTAACTTAGTAAACACTTTATAGTGGATTTTCAGCTGCGACGAACATGATTCAGCCTGCAGGAAATGACAGATGATTTGACCAAGTTATAACCCTGCAGTCACCCTGGCCAGGCTCGCCTATCAGCGGGCCTCTGCCTCTCCCGGCAAATCAAAGCAAAATTGAAATGGGCTCATAATCCTGATGAACTGACTGCAACGGCAGACTTTGGAGGAGTACTTTCTCACCTAAAATCATCTTAACTTTTTTTGATAAATTAAGGTTATGAAATTGATAAGTTTGTAAATTCCTCATATCCTCATTGCTCCTTACTCAACCCTTGTGGCGGACATTTCTTACTGCGTGCAACCCCACCCCATCAACAAGCACCAAGAAAGAAGAGAAATACTGGGTCGAGTGGGGACCAAAGCCAAGAGAAAGTTAAATTAGTCAGGTAAATGTGTATGAAAACATTACCAGTTATTTGCAAAGCCCCGAGCTTTTGAGTTGAAATGGATAAAGGGCTATAGTAAACTACAGCAGTGCAGTTTGAGTTAACATCTATAGCAGAGCCATTTTCACTCTAGCATGGGTCCTCGTATGTCTGTTTAGATGTGCTTTATGGCCAAATCTTTGTTCACATACATCACAACAATTCAATTCAATTTTATTTATATAGCGCCAATTCATGAAACATGTCATCTCAAGGCACTTTACAAGTTAAGTTCAATCATATTATACAGATTGGGTCAGATTATACAGATTGGTCAAAAATGTTCCTATATAAGGAAACCAGTTGATTGCATCAAAGTCCCGACAAGCAGCATTCACTTCTGAGGATGGGACAACAGAGGCTTCTGTTCTGTATGGGTTCTCATGTGTGCGTTTAAATGTGATTGTCAGCTAAATCTTTGTTCACATAGATCACAACAGAAAGGCTTCTGACCTGAATGGATCCTCATGTGTCTGTTTAAAATTGATTTTCGGCTAAATTTCTGTCCACATAGATCACAACAGAAAGGTTTCTCTCCTGTAAGGATTCTCATATGTTTGTTTAAGTCGGCTTTTTGGCTAAATCTTTGTCCACATAGATCACAACAACATGGCCTTTGTCCTGTATGGATTCTCATGTGTGTGTTTAAAGTTCCTCTTTCGCTAAATTGTTTTCCACATAGGTCACGATAGAAAGGCTTCTGTCCTGTGTGAATTTTCATGTGTGTGTTTAGAGAGTATTTCCCACTAAATGTTTTGCCACAGTCTTTGCAGCTAGGCTTAATTGGGGGTTTTCAGGTGACGTCACGCTCACGTGACTACTCTGCGCGTCCGCCATATTGGGTGTCAGTCGTTTCGCACCGTTGACCTGCATTGTATGACGCCTTAGGCAGTATTGGAAGTGAACAATGGGGAAAACGTGTTTAATAGTTGGTTGCACGGCCCGTGGAGGTGGAGATCAACGCTCTATCGCCTACCAGCCGTAATAGTGAATCAGTGTGAAAAAACAAAACAGCTCTCTGAACAACGCCGTCACCTATGGCTGACACGGATATCCAGGTCCGATTTGGATGGTGTTAAGCTGGAATACGCCAGAGTCTGCGGTGCTCACTTTGTCACAGGTAATTAACTGTTAAGTATTTAAAACATGTAAACCGTTGCTGTATTGTGGGCTGTAACAGCGCAACACATGATCGCCATGGGAAAAACATAGAAACGGGTTAATTTTCCACCGCTTTCCTGCCTGGAGGCGCAACCACGGAGAACAACTGTTAGAGATAACAAAGAGTCGTCGGCTCGCTTGGATCGCGGCTGTAAGACGACCGAACATAACTTTCCACAGTATCCCGATGTCAATGAGAGTGTGTTCTAAACGTTTGAAACACATAGCAGCTAGTTAAAAGTACATTGCATGCGTGAGTGGTTGTTAGCACTAACAGTTAGCATGTGCCAGAGCCCGTCTGAGTCAGACATGTGAGGTCCAGGACCTTTTTGCTGATTGTAACCTTGAATTTGTACGTGAATAAAAGTCCTCCTGGCGACAAAGAGAAACAGCTTTGTCGCATTTCATCTTTTTTTTTGTCTTTTTTTAAAGTTCAATCCGCTTCCACAAGATCAGGAGGTCAAGTGGGACAATCTGACCAAAGGACAGGTTTTCTGGTGCATCTCCAAAACTGAGAATTTTATGGGCAAGTGGTTAGAAGAAAGCCACAAGTAGTCCTGTTTGTTAAAACCCATGTAGGAGATATCTCAAAAAGGTCAACAGAGGAGACTAAAATTTATCAAACTGCCAAAAGCTTCACTACACCAATGCTGTTCATCACCCTGGCCACTCCCTCCCCATATTATTGTAACCATGTTAACAGTGGCAGGATACAAGCTATTAAGAGTATCCTTTTTGTGGTTTGCTTCTCTCAACTCTCAGCCATTCTCCAAGTATACGGCACAGCGGAGCTACAATGAACGGATACAAACACTAGAAGTCCGCATCGAGTGGCAACTAGCAAGGAATGTGCACGCAACGCACACTGGTGTTACATGAGCGTATCAGAATGATCGACATGTGGAACAACCAATAGAGATGTCCCGTCCCATCCCCCCACCCCCAAAGGGACAAAGGGGTTGCAAGCAGGACAAGACATGAAGGCATCTGATTGGTTCTTTTCATTTGGACTAAATGACAGGATTGGGTTCACAGAGATCTAATTTTTAAGTAAACTTTTCCGAATACATCATATATTGACTACTGTCAGGATGGAAGGACCATTTCAAGCAGTACAACAGAGTGTTTCTGAATAGGATTACCAATTATAGCTTTAAAGCAAAGACATAAAATATAATATTGAAAATGTTGAAATAGCTCCCCCACAAGCACCCTTTCCTGAACACCAAGGACCACCAACGCACCGGCGAAAACTGGGAGGTGAACCGTAACATCAAGATTAGAGGTTAGTTTAAATCTGGGCTGATGGATAAATCGGTTTTCCTGTTTAAAATTTGGTTGAGACCTAAATCTGTCTCTAGATGGAGTGATTTCAGAAGATGCAGTGTGGGAAGGCCCAAATTCTACTTTTGGATAGGGAATTTTAAATGAATAGATTTTAAACTGTAAAAAATGTCAGCATGTCATAAATTACTACAACTAGGCAAAAGATAATTAACATTCCCAAATTTCTTGTTATCTCTTGATTCATATTATAACCTTTGCTTCTTTTTTCTTCTTTGGGATTTGCTAGTTCTTTATGTAGAGGAATGAGCAAAGCTAAGCGATGTCCTCACACTCTAATTTCTATACAATGAACAACGACAAGCAATTGGCTGTTTGGCCAACTCTACATCCAGGATCATCTCGAACGTCTGTCAAGTACAGAAACCTATTTTTCCAGACACTATAAATGTTTCTCACCTCTTAATGTTACAAACACAAACTGTTGTATTGGGATTTGATGTGACAGATTTAAAAAATAAGTCTTCTTTTTTAACTTGTGAATGTTTTGAACAATGTTTCTACCCAGCAAAGGTGATCTATACTTAACCAGAGATCATGTGATACTTTAAATCCTACTTTTCCTTCTATGATTATGAAAGTGTATACAGGAGGTATCATATATCCCACTTTTCAGTTTGTAAACACATCAACAAACTTTTTACTCATTCATATTGTGTTCAACCTTAAAATTAAATATCAAAATCGTGGTTGCAGAAATAGAGATTATCTTGTAATGGTTTGATTTTTCCATCACGGTTAAAGCTTTTCTTTCAAGAAAATCTGTGGTACATTTTATTTTCATGTTTTTATTAGTTTTAGTAACACTACACAGTTACAGTTAGTTGCACAAACTCATAATCAGTGGATCATAAACAAAAGGGCAAGGCTTTTATCCATAAAGCTTTTTTTGAATTCCCTTTTTGATATGTACATGACGGCAATACATTTCTTAACACAATATTCGAAATACAATTATACAAATTTTGATTATAAAGGGTATATTTTTAGACTTTTGTGTAGAAGATACAAACAAGACCTACGTGAAGAAAATCCTTAGATCCAATTACAGAAAATTTTGAATATTACTTTGGTACACATTATCCACCCTACCAATACTTTGACATGGTTTCAAGTTCCTGTAATTTCAATATGTCCTTTACCACTAACTCTTCATGCGTCTCTTGAATGTAAACATTGGATTCTTTCATGAGAGTTAATCACACAAGTAAGCTTTTACCACAGCTCTAATTCTACCATTTTCCTCACGAATGTTATGCTGAGTCAGAAAGAGTTAAATGAAAGCCATTAATTTTTGATTATAAAGTATTCTCAACACATCGTAGTCGTGTTTTTGGAACAAGTCATCCTCGAGCTCATCCTCGCAATCTTATTGGAAACTGGGGTGTTTTACCGTACAGGTGCAACAGTACTCTTCCTGAAACTGTTTGATTGCCACTTTAAGCAGATGAAGTAGTGCAGTTTTTACAGCTTTGATAAAGGCTGAGGGTACCGCTCCAAAATAATCCTCCTCTTCCTCATTACTCTCATTAGTTTCTTCACTGGAATATACTGAAAGCCTTTAAACAATTTCAGAATCCAGATGATGTCATGTCACACTGAAAACCCTCCATTTGAAAAAGTCTAATTATAACTCCTCCCACCTGTTCCTTGACCTTTCATGGAGTCAACAGTAAGAACACTATTGTGGTTAGGACAGGAGCTAAAAGGCTGCTGGGCCAATTTTGGACAGCCGTTTACTCATACATCATTATCTGACGTAAACACACATGGATGACGTGAGTCAAATCTAGGCCTACAGCCTTCCGAACAACAATTACAAAACACGGAAGTTGGAAAAAATAAAGCATACAGCTGAAGCTGTCGTTACACAAACCAAAACACATAAAATAAACTTATACAGACTTTCTAGCTCAAAATAAACAATATGTACAACATGAACAAATGTGTACAAAATAACAAATAATCAGATATTAATTTTCAAAGTTAAAATTTGTATATTTACATTTTATTTCATCACATCACACCTGGCAATTTTGGCCTGATGAAACAAAAATGTAACTGTTTGGCCTAAATGACCATTGTTACATTTGGAAGAAGAAGGGGGAAGCTTTCAAGCCTCAGAACATGATCCAAGCTGTGAAATGTGGGTTGGCAGCATCATGTTGTGGGTTATTTTGTTGCATGAGGGATTGGTGCACTTCAGAAAATAGATAGCATCATAACTGAAGAACATTATGTGGAAATATAGAAGCAACATCTCAAGATATCACCAAGAAAGTTGGAGCTTGAGCGCACATGGGTCTTCCTAAAATACTGTGACCCAAAGCATACAACCAAAGTGGCTTAAAGATAACAAAGTCGAAGTTTTGGAGTGGTCATCACAAAGCCCTGGGGTCCGTTCTTCGTACGTTGCTTAAAACATCCGAGATCAAGTGAGACATCCAAGATAATATCATCCGGCTAATCCTGATCCGACTAATTGGGTTCTTCGAACACACCTGTTGTTTATGATTAGTATGGCTGGATTGAGTTATCTGAGACAACTGCGCGTTCATGCATTTGTTTAAAAGGGGAAATGTGTCGAAAGTAGAAACAATGATCAGCAACGCTGCTATTGGCTGTTCAGCATGGCCAAAGAACGCCCACAGTTTTTCTCCCAAGCAGAACACGAGCTTGGAAGGTTATGCCGAATTTGAGTCATTAATTAAAACGACAGGGAACACCTCAAAGTCTGCTAAAGCCAGGAGAGAGGGCTGGCAAAAAGTAGCAGACAAATTAATGCGTAAATACTGTCCATGGTAGATGTTTCTATCACTTTCTGCAGTATGTATTTTTGCATTTTAATAATCTCATATTTACTTTGTTCTTTTATATCAGAGCCTCCACAGGACCCACTAGAACATGGGGACAAGTAAAAGTGAAATACAAGAATATTCTACAAAATGGTAGCCTTTAATTATTAAAAAGGCACTTGTTATGTCAAGAGATCCAAATTTCAGTGTCATTCCTTAGACACTGGAAGTAAAGGACATGTGCAAACTGGGAATTTTACCAAAAAAATTCTTTATCTATAAAAAATGAAGTTCTTCCTTTTCCAAGTCATACACAGTTTGCACGGTAAAACTGTATTGCTCCGTGTCTAGATAATCCATCCATAGTTTTTTCTAATACCATATACGGCTCGACAGGAAGCAAGCCTTTCAAAGTAAACTAAACTTCACAATAAAATGGCCTGAACAAATCTTCTTACTGAATAGGATAAAAATAAAAAGCAAACCACCATACAAATAACTTAAATATTTTAGATTTATAGCTCTAACACCACTTTTTCCTCTTTAAAAGCCACTGTTAAATGATGTTTGCCTGTTTATAACAGCCACCAAGAAAATCTCTCTACAATTACACGCTAAAGGATCCTGTCTATTGCGCAATACACGATTAATTCGAAAAACTCTGAAAATTATTCTTGCACCTTACGCAACAGGTTGTTGTCGTAAAAATGGTCATGGCTACGCCAGACTTCTCTATCTCCTCCGCTTATACAGCCGTGATCTAATCTTGTTTACATGAAATAAGCCTGCTCTCGAGAGTATGAGAGCAAGGCGACATGCAAACTTTGCTTAATTCCACCAGTTCTGTCAGGGGAAATGGGCCAAAGTTCCTGGCAACTTTTGTGAGAAGCTTGTGGAAGGATACACAAAATGTTTGACCCAAGTCATACAGTTTAAAGGCAAAGGTACCAAATCTTGACAAAAATGTAAGTAAACCTCAGAACTTCAAGAAAGTAATAAAATAATGTCAAAAGAAATGTTACTCACTCTGGCATTTAAGAAATAGAAATAAATTTGGTAATCCTAATGAAGCAAAGACAGGAAAAGCTTATTAAGATTTCATGTCCAGCAGAAAGGAAGAAAAAGCTTATGTTTATTTTTGCCCTTCCTAAGGTGAGAAAAACATCAGACAACTTTAAAGAAATCTCACAGCCTACGAGGGCGGGCCGAGTGGTTAGAGCGGCTTGCGTAGACTGAGAATACACCTGTGCTACAGTTCAGTTTAAACAAATGAACTACAGTGAAAAAAACTTGAGATGCTTTAAGACCAATAAAAAAATTAGCTACAAGAGAAATGTCAAAACTAGCAAGTGAAGATTCCTGCCTTCAAAGAAAACACACTAACATCTCACAGCAAACTAGAACTGTCCAGTTTGAATTAGTATTCATAGCAGAACCATTTTCCCTCCAGTATGGTTTCTGATGTGTTTGTTTAAAGTCGATTTATGGCCATATTTTCGTCCACACAGATCACAACAGAAAGGCTTCTGTCCTGTATGGATTCTCATGTGTGTATTTAAATTTGATTTTCGGCTAAATCGTTGTCCACATAGATCACAAGAGAAGGGCTTCTGTCCTGTATGGATGTTCATGTGTGTATTTAAATTTGATTTTCGGCTAAATCGTTGTCCACATAGATCACAACAGAAAGGCTTCTGTCCTGTATGGATTATCATGTGTGTGTTTAAAGTTGCGTTATGGGTAAATTTTTGCCCACATAGACCACAACAGAAAGGTCCTGTGTGGATTCTGATGTGTCTGTTTAAATGTGATTTTTGGCTAAATCTTTGTTCACATTGATCACAACAGAAAGGCTTCTGTCCTGTATGGATTCTCATGTGTACCTTTAAATTATTTTTTTGGCTAAATCTTTGTCCACAGAGATCACAACAGAAAGGCTTCTGTCCTGTATGGGTTCTCATGTGTGCGTCTAAATGTGATTTTTGGCTAAATCCTTGTTCACATAGATCACAACAGAAAGGCTTCTGTCCTATATGGATTTTTATGTGTTTGTTTAAAGTTCCTTTCTCGCTAAATCTTTGTCCACAGAGATCACAACAGAAAGGCTTCTGTCCTGTATGGATACTCATGTGTGCGTTTAAAGTTCCTTTTTGCATAAATCTTTGTCCACATAGATCACAACAGAAAGGCTTCTGACCTGTATGGATATTCATGTGTCTGTTTAAAGTTAATTTTTGGCTAAACTTTTTTCCACATAGATCACAAAAAAAAGGCCTCTCTTTTGTATGGATTCCCACGTGTCTGTTTAAATAAGATTTTCGTCTAAATCTTTGTCCACATAGATCACAACAGAAAGGCTTCTGTCCTATATGGATTTTTATGTGTTTGTTTAAAGTTCCTTTCTCGCTAAATCTTTGTCCGCAGAGATCACAACAGAAAGGCTTCTGACCTGAATGGATCCTCATGTGTCTGTTTAAAGTTAATTTTCGGCTAAACTTTTTTCCACATAGATCACAAAAGAAAGACCTCTCGTCTGTATGGATTCCCATGTGTCTGTTTAAATGTGCTTTCTGGTTAAATGTTTGTCCACATAGATCACAACAAAAAGGCTTCTCACCCATGTGGACTCTCATGTGTGTGTTTAAAGCAGATTTCTTTATAAATATTTTTCCACAATCTTCGCAGCTAAGCTTGATTCCTGTCTTGACTTTCCTTTGTGACTCCACAATTTTCTTTTCTGTAGAACATTTCTTAAATGCAGAGTCTGACAAGTGCTTCAGCTCAAAGAGGGGGTGCTCTACAACATTGTCTTCTTCATCTTTCTCTGTGTATTCAGTCTCTAAAGAAAGGGAATTATCTCCATAATCTTGTATCCTAATGGATTCTTCATCATCATTCTCTTCTAGAAGCTCTCTGTCTTTAATTTGGTCTGGATAAAGCTGTGAGAGCAGCAGAGACTGTTCATCATCCAGAGTCTTTATGAGAGGAGCAGTGACCGGAAACCTGATGGCATTAATCACCTCCTTCCCATTGAGCTGCTCTCCTGACAGACTGATACAGAGTTCCTTCTGTTCCTCCTTTATATGGGGGGGCTGTGGGTCATGCAGGTCAGCATGTGGTTCTTCTTTAACAAGCAGCTTCTGCTGGACATCTGCAGGAAACATTGAAACACATTCACATTAAAAAGTTTTGATCTCCAACCTGAAGTGAGGCACAGACACACACAGTTACATTTAACGTTTGAATTAACAACTACTTTATCGTATGTGTTTGTTTACAGTATTCACCCCGTTGGCATTTTCAGGTTGTTTCCTCACAACCTGCCAGATAAAATGTATTGCTGGAGGATTGAGTTTGGATCAATTCATTTACAGAACACTGAGAAAAGAAAAACAAAATAAAACAATAGATGACTTCAGCATACATAGCTGTTACAACTCCCCCACCCCCCAAAAATCAGGTCTTTGTAGAGCAAATTTTTTTTAACTTAAAGCTCTGATGACTGGATATTGACATGTTTTGTAAACCAAAACGTTGTCCTTGATTATCCATGTAATATTTACAAGAGTTCCTGCATTACATTGTTATACTCTAACCTGACAAAAGCCAGCTGTATGTCGCTCCGCCTAGCTCCACTCACATACATCTGTAGATAGGCATGCAGTGTTTCCCGCAGGAACCAAATTCCTGCGGGAAACACTGCATGCCTATCTTAGTTGAATAAACAAAATGTACAATGTTGCCTTTTACTGATTCATTAAGTAATTGTTTCACATGAACAATGAAGTTACTTTTATGTTTCAAATTGCTGAAACTAAAGAATAATGCACCGAGCAAGAGATTTATACTGAATTAACAAAAAAGTGCATAAAGGCATTACTGTCACAATTTAGATAATGTACCTCAGTGGTTCATAAACTCAGTTTAGTAAAAGAAAAAGTTGAATATCATTCAAGCATATTAGTATTTTTCCATTTGCAATAAAATATCCATAAACTAATTAGGGTTTACTATCAGAACCAATACATTAATCGAACATTAAACACATTCTTAGACAGACCTCTCAACTTTTATCAAAAGTTGAGAGTGAGATTATGTTAATTTTTGGGGGTGGTGCCGAGCTGGAGGCAGAGCTAACTGGACCCAGGAAAAGCCGGTCCAGTCTAACCTGACAACAGCCAGCTGTATGTTGCTCCGCCTAGCTCCACTCACATACATCTGGGACACCGCCGGTAGAGAGTGATTTCTTAGCGGTTAGCGCGAACCATGTTAGGAGGCCTTTAGTCCTCAACGCGGTCGCCCCGGAATCGACTCTGACCCGCGGCGCTTTGCCGCCTGTCTTCCCCCCTCTTCCTGTCAGCTCACTGTCAATAAAACGCATGCCACTAGAGCCGCACACACATTATTATTATTTTTTTCTGCGTCGCTATCATCAGCGTCACGGGTTAGCTTCGATGTGAGTGGTTGAAATTGCACGTCAATAAAGATGACAGACAAGTGGCTTATCCAATCATATGCAAGAATTTTTAATAAAGCCCAGCCTTCTGTAAAGGCAATTCCTATGGCGGTGTCCCAGATGTATGTGAGTGGAGCGACATACAGCTGGCTTTTGTCAGGTTAGGTCCAGTCAGCTCCGTCTCATTTTTATCCGACCAGACATGGAAGTAGACATGTTTTACTTTTGTTAAAAATTGAAAGACAAGTGTTAACACATTCAGTTAGTGGGTTAACACAGAAAAAAACACAACTGTTCAAATAATACTAAAGAAAATAATAAACTGTTGCACATTGGAAAATGAGTCCAGGAAACACGTTTTACAAGCAGGGTACTGAGTGTTAACGCCGTGACATTTAACTCTCGTCAAGTTTGTTAATATTTGCAACTTTACAGTCGCTCTGTGAGTTTAATAGATAAGTCCTTACTTCTGACTTTGCGTTGCAAATCCAACTTTTCCAGGTTGAGTTCGCCACTAGCGATTAATCCCCCCATTGTTTTTGAGCGCTGGCGGAAAAAATAGACCAGAAGCACTGTTGGCTTCTGGGTCGTGTAGTTCTTTTGACTTGCATTATAGTTTAGGTTTCATTGAAAAAAAATACAAAATGGCGGCGGCGAACCTACATTTTTGATTTTCTATTTTATTTAATTTTTTGGCATCGATCCTAGTTTATTGTACCTGCTATTGGTTTACTCCCGCTCCCGTTGATATTTAATCCTGTACCGTCCCAATCACGTGATATTTACTAATGTTGACTCCCATCCCGCGGGATTCCCGTGGGAATCACGTGACCCGCGGGATTCCCGAAAAAATGTCAGCCTCTAGCTGCAATCCCTCATACTGAGCAAGCATGAAGCGACAGTGGGAAGAAAAACTCCCCATTAACAGGAAGGAAAACCTCCGGCAGAACCGGGCTCAGTATGAACGGTCATCTGCCTCGACCGACTGGGGGTTACAGAATACAGAGCAGAGACACAACAAGAGAGACAAAAAAGCACAGAAGCACACATTGATCTAGTAATCTGTTCTACATTAGATGGTAATAGTCGGTGATCTGTCCTCCCTGGATGATGTCACAGCTAACAGAACGCCAGACCAGGTGTACCTACTATGAAGATAAAAGAGAGAGAACAGAAAGTTAAGCAGAAATGACAACACATAATGCATAATTGAAGAACAGTAGAACTCTATAGAGTGAGAAAATTAGATCCTGATATCCTCCAGTAGCCTAAGCCTATAGCAGCATAACTATAGAGGTAGCTCAGGATAACATGAGCCACTCTAACTATAAGCTTTGTCAAAAAGGAAAGTTTTAAGATTAGTCTTAAAAGTAGACAGGGTGTCTGCCTCACGGACCAAAACTGGGAGTTGGTTCCACAGGAGAGGAGCCTGATAGCTAAAGGATCTGCCTCCCATTCTACTTTTAGAGACTCTAGGAACCACCAGCAGACCTGCAGTCTGAGAGCGAAGTGCTCTGTTAGGAACATATGGGGTAATCAGAGCTCTGATATATGATGGAGCTTGATTATTAAGGGCTTTATACATTAGAAGAAGAATTTTAAATTCTATTCTTGATTTAACAGGAAGCCAATGAAAGGAAGCTAAAATTGGAGAAATATGATCCCTCTTGTTGATTTTCATCAGAACTCTCGCTGCAGCATTTTGGATCAGCTGAAGACTTTGAACTGCATTTTGTGGACTTCCTGATAGTAAAGAATTACAATAGTCCAGCCTTGAAGTAACAAATGCATGGACTAGTTTTTCAGCATCACCCCTGGACAGAATGTTTCTAATTTTGGCGATATTCCGGAGGTGAAAAAAGGAAACTCTGGAAACCTGTTTAATATGGGATTTAAATGACATGTCTTGGTCGAAAATAACACCAAGATTTTTTACTTTACCACCAGAGACCAAGTTAATGCCATCCAGATTCAGTGAATGATTAAGAAGTTTATTTTTTGAGGACTCTGGTCCAAAGATTATAACTTCTGTCTTGTCAGAATTTAAGTGCAGGAAATTTAAAGTCATCCAGCTTTTGATGTCATCAAGACATGACTGCAGTCGAAGTAATTGATTGGATTCATCAGGATTTATGGATAAATATAGCTGAGTGTCATCAGCATAACAGTGGAAATTAATCCCATGCTGTCTGATAATTTTGCCAATCGGAAGCATATATATAGTAAAGAGAACTGGTCCAAGGACTGAACCCTGTGGTACTCCACAAGTGACCCTAGAGCTTGAAGAAGATTTATTATTAACATGAACGAACTGGAATCTGTCCGACAGATAAGATTTAAACCAGCCTAATGCTTTCCCCTTAATCCCTACAGTATGCTCAAGTCTTTGTAGGAGAATATTGTGATCAACTGTATCAAATGCAGCACTGAGATCTAGCAGGACAAGTATAGACACAAGTCCATTATCTGAGGCCATGAGAATATCATTAGTGACCTTCACCAGAGCCGTTTCAGTGCTATGATGAGCTCTGAAGCCTGACTGAAACTCCTCAAGTAGGTCATTGCTTTGTAAATGTTCACAAAGTTGATTAGCAACTACTTTCTCGAGAATTTTAGATAAGAAAAGAAGATTAGATATAGGTCTGTAATTTACTAACTCATCTTGATCAAGAGATGGTTTCTTAAGTAAAGGTTTAATAACAGCTACTTTAAAAGCCTGTGGCACATATCCATTTACTAAGGATAGATTAATCATGTCTAAAATAGGACCACTGATCAAGGGGAATATCTCCTTAAACAACTTGGTTGGGATTGGGTCTAACATACAGGTAGAAAGTTTAGATGAAGCTAATATTTTAGATAGCTCAGAAAGCTCTACTGCTTCTAAACAGTTCAAACACTGCGCAGGTTCTAAAGATTCCTCCAATGCTGCCTTACTTACTGGGGACGAGGTAATCATGTTTGGGAGGATGCCAATTATTTTATTTTTAATGGCATCAATTTTATTTATGAAGAATCCCATAAAATCGTTACTACTAAGAGCTAAGGGAATGGATGGATCAACAGAGCTGTGGCTCTGGGTAAGTTTGGCAACTGTACTAAAGAGAAATCTAGGATTATTTTTATTCTCTTCAATTAATGATGAAAAATATGCTGCTCTAACTCTGCGAAGGGTCTTGTTATACAACAATAGACTGTCCCTCCAGATTAAGTAGGATTCCTCTTGGTGTGTAGAGCGCCATTTTCTCTCCAATTTCCTAACATTGTGCTTCAAGGAACGCAGCTCTGAATTAAACCAGGGAGCCAGCTTCCTGTGAATAATCACCTTCTTTTTCAAGGGAGCTACATTGTCTAATGCAGAACGCAATGAGGAAGTCACATTGTTAGCAAAGGTATCGATTTGTGAATGGGAAGAAACAGCATTGCTGCCATCTACAGGGCATTTCTGCAATACTGAGGATATTAAGAGGGGGACAGACTCTTTAAACATTTGATACAGCATTATCCGATAAAGATCTACTATAATGGAACCCTCTTTTGGGGGTGGAGAACTCAGCTAGATTAAACTCAAATGTTATTAAAAAATGATCAGACAGGACAGGGCTGTGAGAGAATACTGTTAATTCTTCACAATCAATGCCATATGTCAGAACAAGGTCTAAAGTATGGAGCCGAGAGTGCGTTGGCTTATGCACATTTTGAGCAAAACCAATTGAATCTAGGATAGTTTTAAAGGCTACACTAAGGTTATCACATTCAGTGTCAACATGGATGTTAAAATCCCCCACTATAATAACCTTATCAGTATTTAACACCAAATCAGATAAGAAGTCTGACAGCTGATCCAAAAGCTGAGTGTAAGTGCCTGGTGGACGATACAAAACAACAAACAGAAGAGGTTTTATTGCTTTGCAGTTTGGATGAGGGAAACTGAGGGTTAAATGTTCAAAAGAACTGTAATTATTAGTTGGCCTGGGACTAATTAATAAATCAGACTGAAAGATAGTTGCCACTCCTCCTCCTCTTCCCAAAGATCTGGGAATGTGGAAATTTGAGTAACTGGAGGGGGTTGACTCATTATTGCAGGTTTTTGTTCAAACCCTCACAAGGACGGTGGTAGTTTAAGTTTCCTGAGGATCCTCAGCAACGGTCAAAGTATATGAAGAAGGTCAGATGGACTCACAAGAATCTGTGTCTGCCCTGGGCTCCCTTGAATTGTTCACACCTAAAAGAGTCCCTGGGTGGTTCAATCCATCACGGCCGTGGGGTTCTCACTATGGTGGTACCCAGTCTGAGCCTGGACCGAGCGGTAATCAGCAGGACCACACAGAGCGAGTGTTGAGACCGGTCTAGACTTCCAGCTGGACACCTCAGCCCAGAACTGCAGCTGGTGCAGCCAAGCCAAAGAAGATACAGGGAAGATCCGAGATCATATGTATGTAAACAATTTAGTCATTTATTGATTACAATCATGCCATAATTTGGATAGAAAAACTTTCGATGGAAATTATATTTTCCTCCATTGTCAAGAATATCACTTTATTCTCAAGTTAAATTAAGTCAGTTGTTATTATAATTATTAGCTATTTAGATTATCTCAGGATTTATTGCAGGAATAAGTTTGAGTGAACAGTGATTTATTACAATAGATGGGACCTTAAATTAATTTTTGCAGTGGCGTTTATGCACTATTCAAGTTTTTTTCCTGCTGTGGTGCCATATTTCCATATATGTAGTTTATTCTGTTCAGATGGCTATGAAGGAATTATTTATATTTCGGGTCTGCAGCAGAATTTGACAACGTTGTTGCTGCTGTAACTGAAGCTGCTAAGCTGTTATGTAACCCTGACCCCATATGATGAAATATATTGATCTCAATTACATTTAATTTATCACTAAGCTAGGTTGTATTGATATTGAGACAAAGGCTTATGTCATTATGGATGAAAAATTATTTCACATTGGTGGACTCTTTTTATACAGAATCATGATGAAAGCTGCCAAGTAAACATGTTGGGATAAAAACCAGAACTGCATCAGTCAGTGCCAATTTTAAAGGGACAGAAATTTGTAAATTTATACTTTGTCTGTTTTTATTCTGCTAACGAATGTGTCAGATATTATAAACAATATTTATATTTAAGTACTTTACCCAAGTCTTTTGTTCTATTCAAATTAAATGCTCTCCACTAGTGTTCAGTTCATGCAATATGTTTTACTTTATTTTCATTCTATATCTTGTTTCACATTATGTGTTATGAATGCAGGACAAATATTTAAACGTCTGTACACTTTACATCTACAAATGTTTTGCCTTTGTTTTTTAAGACACAATGTCTATCATTTTATGTAGATGATCTGATGGTCATCATTCAGTTTCTATTTAAAGACGAGCTCTTGGATGATGATGAGGAGCTTGAGATGGCTGAGCAGACTGCTCATACCAGTACAAGCAGAGACGGACATTTTTATCCCATTTCAACAGTCAGAAACAATCACGTTTTTTTATCTCTAAGGAAAAGGCAAATGTTTTCACATAAATACTTTTAGTTTTACAGCACTTTAAAACACACATGGTGGCATTTAAATGTGTATAAAAATGTGTAATATTCACCCCCCCCCCCCCCCCTCGGCCAACATCACTGGAAATTAGAGTCAAATCTTTCCAACAAGGAGAAGCTTAAAAATTGTTTTTTTTCCTTTGTTCAATCACATATAAATTTGACACAATAGTGATTTACAATAGTGGTTCCAGTGAGTCACTTAAATGTTAAATGTACTGGAGAAATCAAAGAACATGATCCTCACAGGACTGTCTGGTTTCTCACATGCTAAAGTAAAACAACTGTGAGCAACCAGGTTTGAATGTCACCGTTTGTTAAGGTGCATCAGGAGAGTACGGTGGATGTTTGAGACCAACGTTAAAACTCATGTATCTACGACAGTCTAGCATTAAAAGGCATACTATGCAACATTTTTCAGTTAATTAATGTGTTCCATACCGTTTTGGATGATTAAATGAGTCATTTTAGGTCAAACTAAGGTTTTCTCGGCCCCCCTGGTGGTCTGTAGGGGAAATACCGTAATTGCAATTGCAGGAGCCCTCGGCCCGCACCCACAGGCTCAGAAGTCTCGTGTGCATCGCGAGAGTCGGTCTTGCTTTACGGCGAGAACTGCTACACGCCCCCAGTGAAAGGCATGTTCGTTGCTAGCGCAGTGGCAATATTTGTGCAGTTATCATGGCGGAACCAGCGAGAAAACAGCGAAAGCCCATGTCGGAGCAGGCAAGAAAGAGGAAAAGGGCTCTGGACAGAGAGAAGAATCGTATACGGGTGAACATCGGGCAAGCTTTTTCCGAATGGCGAGAGCTAAAAGAAAAAGAAGGCTGCAAGGCTGTCGCGGACCTCGCGTTTCTGCTGATGCGATTGTAAGTAACATTGGAATGGTTTCTCTCTCTGTGTGTGCAGGCTTTCCTGCAGCGCTCACGCTACATTCCAAAATAAAAAATAAAAACCTAACTCGATATGTTTGCATGTTTATTTGACGGTAACAGGCTTTTTTTGTTGTTGCTGCAGCAGCGGCTTCTACGGCTGCTCCAGACAGCCGGAGAAGCCGCTAAAAAGCAGCGGCTTCTGTAGCAGTGGCTTCTGTAGCAGGGGCTTCTCCAGCTGTCTGGAGCAGCAGCAGCAGCAGCAGCCACATCTCCGGCCCGTGTAGCGATCGCCACCTCCCCTCCGCCGCTATTTAAGTAGAACAATGACTACAGCAGAATTAAGTTGTATTTACCGGAGATGAAGTGTAGACTGCAAATTCTGTCGTAGTATGATGGCTCCCCCAGTCCATTGGGAGTGTCTGCCTGCGCTCTTTTCATTGAAAATATCCATTTCTTTCTTCGTCCTTCCTCCTTCGGTAAACGACAGAAACGTACATCCAACGATTTGGAACCGGGAGCACAACAAGTCGTAGACATTGTTTAGATTCCAAAAATTAAAAAGTACGCTCTAAATCACCCGTTTTGTCATGTAGTAGACGAGAACAGTACTGTTTTTTGCCTACCTGCGGGACCCGGATGTAGCGCTGACGGCAGGAAAAAAACAGGCGCTCGGCTCCGGTGGTTGTCTTGTCTCCCCCCCTCCCCCCCCCGTCCGCTCCGCCGGTCAGACAACTCAACGCCTCGCCTAAGCAAATTCCTAGGGGAACCACTGGAATGCATGTTCATACTTTCACTGTGTTAGTCAATGTTTGTACTGCCGTTTTTTCGACTTTGATTTAATGCATTCGCCTGTCTGCTAAGCTCTAAACAACCCCGCCTGGCTTGACGGAGAAACCAGAACAGCTGAGCATATTTACGACAGTGCAGTTTTACTTTCGCCCTCTGGGGGGAGCCTCGCTGGAAAATCAACCCCGGTTGCATAGTATACCGTTAAACTTCCTGCCCAACATAAGCTAATGCTAGCTGCTATTAGCTTTACGGACATGGGCAGCCGAGTGACGGTGTTCTACTGTTGTGTAGCAGTACAGAAAATTAAAAAAGGGAAACTGGGATCTTGGTTGAGTTTGTTCCAGCAGCAATCTCAGCTTTGTGTTTCCTGACAGAAAAGCAGACTCTAATATAAACACTGAACCTAGAAAGTCAGGAGATCTGTAGCTCGACCCTCTAGTCAGTGCTGATATGTTTCGAAGAAATCAGATCAGAGCATGAAGATTTAGACCCAGACGAGATTTTGTCTGATTGGATATTAATGAATCCAGTGAGTTTTGGCCTTTAGCTTCAACACGGACACACAAACTAAGCAAATAAATCCTTACTGGTGATAGGAGCAGCAGATAATGGAAACCTGCTATCAGTCTCCTCCTTCACAAGGAGCTGCTCTCCTTCCTGATGGACCCCGGGTTCCTCCTGTTCCTCCTTTATGTGGAGGAGCTCTGACTCCTGCTGCTCCCCCTCAGGACTCTGTTCTTCAGGAGCCTCTTCTTTAACATCTGCAGCCAACACTGAGACACATCACATGCTTTATAACCAACTAGATCTTTATAATGTTACAACAATCGTAAAGATTAAATTTAGAGAAAAAGATTTTATTTGCAGTGTAGAAAAAAAATGAACCTCAGGAACTGACAGTTTCAACCTAAAATGATCACTGGTATCTTTAGTGTCATTCTGTTGTGGAAATTCAAAGCAATTATTCTGTTAAAAGCATTTAATAGCTGCTAAATTCTGGATCAGTTCATATATTTTACTAATATTATTATACAAGTTAAGGTATTAAAGCCACTGTGGAAGGTCCAAAGAGCCACTTGTGGCTCCAAAGCCACAGTTTGCAGACCCCTACCAGAACGGGTTGGATAAGGAGAGCTTTAATGAGAGAAGCAGCCAAGGTGACAATGGCAACTCTGGAAGAGATGCAGAGATCAGCTGCTCAGGTGGAACAATCTCAGAAAAGGCGCTAGTACTTCTGTGTTTACGCTGCAATGTCGCCGACACCCCCACCCATTTTAACAAGACAAAAACACCAAAATAATCCGTAGTGAACAATGTTTTTTTTTTAACCTACCGGGCGGGTCTTCCTCTCTGCTGAGACGCGGCCTGTGCCCGACGCCGCTTTGTGCTGTTGCACAAACGTGTGAACAACATCCATCCATCCATCCATCTATCCATCCATTTTCTGACCCGCTTAATCCCTCATGGCGTCACGGGCGTTGCTGGAGCCTTTTTCCCGATATAAAATAATTGTAGCCGTCCAGTGGTTTCAGGGGCTTTCGTGCTCTCGTCTGTACTGGCCTGCCGTGTTTACAAGGCAGCTGTTTATGTCGCGGTACGGAAACCTTGGCCAGCATTTCACAGACTCGCTCCGTCCCTTCAGGCTTTTGCTGTGTGGTTCTGGCAATCTGATACCATTGTTGTGCCATGTCAGGACGTGACAAACTTGCATTAGTTCGGGACATGAAGGACTGCATTTCCCATGATGCAAGGTGGTCAAAATGGCCACCAACTCCCATCATGCAACACGGCCCCAAAATGGCCGCCGACCGAGATAAGGTTGCTATGGTGACAGCTATAAAACACAGCCGAAGACGGCGCTCTGTCTTCTTCCTTGGCGCGCTGCCAAGCTGAGGAGACACACAGCTGTTTCACTTCGTTGGGGTAACCCCCACGCCACGTGCTCGATAACTCTTTGCTGGTTCGAAGATTACCGGAGCAAACTATTCCCTGTGCGGACACAGGAGGTCGACTCAAAAAGGTACCTTTAACTCCCTCTGATCAAATACTGGAAGCCGCCTTATCTCCCAGTGATCGAAAGAGGACGACGCGTTGTTTGGCCCAACAAGCGTCTGGGAGCCCAGAGAGAGAGAGAGAAAGACGAAGGAACTCTCTCAGTCTGGTCCCGCTGCAGCCTGCGGACACCTGCGGTCGTCGAGACGCGTCCAGAAAGCCGCCTTACTCGGAGCGCTCCGGACCAGTCCCGAGGCACCTCAAAGTAACGGGTTCTCCCCTTTTATTTCTGTCTCACCAATAGGGTGTTTAGAAGTGCCTGGGCAGACGTTAGGGACTTTGTAGGTGCAGGTTAATGCTTTTATTCCACGACGAAGTTGGAATTATTGTGCTGAATATTTTCTTTGTATGTGCATGCATTTTACAATTGATTTTGCTGTGTTGATTTGTGATTCATCAATAACCCCGCCGTGGGTCATTGCTTCAGTTCTTTTCCATCTTCTTCCCTGCTTTCCCCCCCTCTCTCTTTTCGCTTCTTCTTATCAGTTTAATCTTTTTGTCTGAGCTCAATTCGCGGGCTTTACTTAAACTCCTAGTTAGCCGCGCCCTCTCGCAGCGAGGCATTACCCCATCAGCGTAAGCGTGGTTACGTCATTAAGACCTTGTACTTGAATAAGACTATAAGATTTTTATTTACATGATATGATTGATTGACTGATGGATGGATGAATGTTAAATCCTCTAGGTGCAGTATGTAGTTTTCATAACCAGATGTGAAAATCTACACATCTGTTTGGTTTGGTCACTTCCTGTTTGGTGGTTGTTCGGGTGTGGTTGCTGGTGAGAAGCAGTGTGAATCTCATGGGCCCCAAGAAGAATCCATCCTTGGAGGTTTTTGAGGAGATAAGGAAGGCGTTGGATTTTCTTTCTGGAGAGACCTCGGCCATCCGACTCCAGCAAAAGTCCACCCTGGACTTAGTTGAAGAGGTGAAGGCTTTATGACTGCTTAATGATGAGAAGAGCAAGCGGATTGCCGTTCTGGAGAACCGAGTGGCAGATTTGGAACAGTACACCAGAAAGAACGATGTAATCATCACCGGACTGCGTGTCAAGCCCCGCTCCTACGCCTGTAAGGTGGCAGGGTCCTGCCCCGCCGGTGAGGTGTCACCCAGCGTGATGGAGTCCACGGAGGAACAGGTGGCCTCTTTCCTCTTGTCCAAGGGGATAAAGCTGGACTGTAACTCCGTGGAAGCGTGTCACCCATTCCCGAGACGAGGTAACAACGAAAGACCAGCAATCATCATGAGGTTCAGCAACCGGAGACACAAATCTGCTCTGCTGAAACAGGGCAGGTTGCAAAAAGGGTCAGACGTGTTCATTAACGAACACCTGACGAAGAAAAACGTTGAAATCGCCAGGAAGGCCCGGTTCCTGAGGAAGCAGAGGAAGATCAAGTCCACGTAGACCACGAACTGTAAGGTCTTCATGAAGCTGAACGGAACACCAGAGGAGGCGAAGGTGCTGGTCGTTCGGGACATTACGGACTTGGATAAGTACGACTGAACTATCTTGAGGATCATTTGTGCGCAGGTGATATCACACACGACTCACTTTCACCATGTCACAAGTTACAGGAACTCTTTCTTCTTCACTTATGGACACAACACTAACACCTACAACTGTTTAGCCATTTGCTCATCTTGGCTAAAAGCTAATTTCCTGACAATCATGGTCAGTTGAGAGAGCCAGGAAATCCACAGCCCCCCCCCCCCCCCCTCCAACCTTGCGTTTGGTCTCTCTGAATTCCTATGCACCTGAATGAATGTCTTCTTTACTTTACGTTGAGGTTTAAACTTTTTGCTTCCCTTGCTACATCACACATCACATAACTCAGCCGGCAGTTATCTAAAAGTCAGTAACATGAACTTCATAGTAGCTATTCATGCATACACGTTTTCATTAATCAGCCCTCTTAAAAATTGGTGAGTCAGTTTACTATCTGGAAAGGGCCTACCTCCCCTCTGGCGTTCTTCCACTGCCCTAAATGTTACCTCCAGTGCAATCGCATAAGAGTAGGCAGACTCACATGACCTCTGGCTCTACTCATAAAAGTCAGCTAGGGGGTCCAAAGAGGCCTGTGTATCGCTATATTCTGCATCCAGGCCTAGACACACTATACAAATGCGTTCTTGGGAGTCCGATCGCAGTGTGGAAGGTTCAGAACCAGCTTCCTGGCCTTTCCATTGCAGTGTTGAACCACTGGAAAAACAAAGATGTCCAGGCAGGTCGATTAACAGATACTGCACATCACGAATCCAGTCCTCCACCAGCATCTTATTGTCTGCATTACCGGTGAAGACTTGCACATTCTTTACCTGATGAGTTTGCAATAAGCCACCATATGTTGCATAGGGGAAATCACTGATTGAGGGTGTTTCTCCCAGAGTCATCTATGTGAGGGTCAGAATATTATGTATATGAAACCGATCACTGCAGGTGAAGGCGGAGGAACTTATGGGACAGGCCCTGAGCCGTGGTATGCCATTATGATGTGATAAACTGCAACTCCTAGAATGCAACAGTTTGGAGTACAACTGATGGAGACACCCTACACCATGAAGGATAGGGACTGGCCAGAGTTAAAGCCACACTGGACAAAGAGATAGGTCTTCTGTGCAGTCTAGCTGAGTTGAGAAGTTGTTCAGCTTAATTTATGTGTGCTGCATGTGGTCTGTGATTCGGACTTCTGGGCTGGCCCGGCTTGACCCATCACTATTTCCCCTGCATCTTACCAGGAAGGTCTTGACTTTAAAATGAACGTTAATTTTTGATCCAACTGGAAGATCCGTCATCTTTCAGGGACTGACAAGATTCACTTGTTTTGTTTTAGCCAAAGAGATCATTGGAGTAGTGCCCAGAGAATCGATGTTTTCTGCCCATCAGTAAACTTTGCCAATCTCCATACCAGACCCTTGCTGAGATCGACGGACGCTGAGCAGTGCAGCATCAATCTCCTTTGTTGGAGCAACATCATGTAAAGGATTGGCCTTTTTCTCTTTTTCCACCCCTAAGGTGGCATTTTGTGCCTGGGCAGAACATATTAGGAATAGTTTTAATGCTTAACTACTCCAAAGGGAGTTTCTTTGAACTGTGTTGACTATTTCCAATGTGTGATTTCTGTTGAAGAGTGAGTAGTGTTTTCTAGTATTTTATTAAGCAGAATAATTACTGTAACAGGGAATTATCAATTTTAATAAATAACTAGCGAAATCGTAGGTGTTTGTGATTATTTTGAGTCAAAAATGGAATGCTCTCCAAGTTACAGAATTATCTCCTTTTGAGTTAATAACTGAATAAACTGATACATTTTGATTGGCTTGTGATGAAGGAGTAAAGGTTAAAAAGTTAACTGCTAATTAATTTGGGTCTGGGCTAAGAGCCTGTTACAGATTGTAACACCGCTCAGTACACCCTTTAAAAAGAAAAGAACATCAGTGGCACCACTATAGGTAGAAATTATGTTTCAGTAATTTATAACTATGGTCTCTGTAAATGGTTAGTTCAAAAAGTGATCACACTTCAGAACTTGGAATCACAAAACACAGCATTACCATGACATTTCAATCAAATATTTCAATTCAATTCAATTTTATTTATATAGCGCCAAATCATGAAACATGTCATCTCAAGGCACTTTACAAAATCAAGTTCAATCATATTATACAGATTGGGTCAGATTATACAGATTGGTCAAAATGTCCTATATAAGGAAACCAGTTGATTGCATCAAAGTCCCGACAAGCAGCATTCACTCCTGGGGAACCGTAGAGCCACAGGGAGAGTCGTCTGCATTGTACATGGCTTTGCAGCAATCCCTCATACTGAGCAAGCATGAAAGGATAAGTTGGAAAAATTATTTTGCTGTACCCATACTTAAACTGGAGTTACAGTATATAGGAATAAAGTTACTTTTTATGGATGTCTAGAAGCCTCTCCAATCTGTTGGTCTCCAAGAACCCAAATCCGAGTCCTTATACCAGTTGTAACCCAAGTTTTATCTTGCAGTGCGTCTGCGACTTGTCAGTGCTGACATGTTTTGAAGAAATAGGATCAGAGCATGTAGAGTTAGACTGAGCCGAAATTTTGTCTGATTGGAAGCTGATGAATCCAGTGAGTTTTGGCCTTTAGCTGCAACACCGGACGCACAAACAAAGTAAACAAGTCCTTACTGTTGATAGGAGCAGCAGTTAATGGAAACTTTGCATCAGTCTCCTCCTTCACAAGGAGCTGCTCTCCTTCCTGATGGACCCCGGGTTCCTCCTGTTCCTCCTTTATGTGGAGGAGCTCTGACTCCTGCTGCTCCTCCTCAGGACTCTGTTCTTCAGGAGCCTCTTCTTTAACATCTGCAGCCAACACTGAAACACATTACATGCATTATGAACAACTAGATCTTTACAATGTTACAACAATGGGAAAAATTCAATTTAGAGAAAAAGATTTGATCAGCAGTGTAGAGAAAACTGAACCTCAGGAACTGACAGTTTTAACCTAAAAATGATCACTGGTATCTTCAGTGTCACTCTGTTGTGCAAATTCAAAGCAATTATTCTGTTAAAAGCATTTAATAACTGCTAAATTCTGAATCAGTTCTTATATTTTACAAATATTATTATACCAGTTAAGTTATTAAAGCCCCTTGTGGCTCCAAAGCCACAGTTTGCAGACCCCTACCAGAACGGGTTGGACAAGGAGAGCTTTAATGAGAAAAGCAGTCAAGGTGACAATGGCATCTCTGGAGGAGATGCAGAGATCAGCAGCTCAGGTGGATCAATCACAGAAAAGGACAACTTTTCTGGTGCGTGAATTTTATGGTTAAGTGGTGAGAAGAAAGCCAGAAGAAGTCCTGTTGTAGTTTGTTACAACCATGTAGGAGATTCCTCCATCACGTCAACAGAGGAGACTAAAACTGATCAAACTGCCAAAAGCTTCATGTCTGGCACTACACCAACGCTGTTCATCACCCTGATCACTCCAAACCCATATTATTGTAGCCGTGGCAACAGTGGCCAGATACAAGCAATTCAGAATATTAGCAGCCATGTTTTTATGACTTTCAGACAAGAGACAGTGTTTCTCCCAGAAATTCTGTCTTGGGGTGAGGGTTGCTTTCTTCCACATAGCTTTCCATTCATACCACAGAATACAGCTTTATACGAGCAGCTATCCTCTGTCTTTCTAAAGCTCTCTTATTTATCCATCTTTTCGCTCTTTTTATTGTGTAAATTTATACATGGTTATACTTTGAAGACTACCTGCCTTTTTGCTTCCTACTTCATGATGGAATTAAAATCTCTAAAATTTAGATCTGCAAGAGCCTACAATATTTGAGCTAAACTTAATTCAATTTTAATCTTATTACATTTCGGATCTGTTTCTGATCCATTCATGGGGTCCATCCAGCAACAAAAATGCATTTTCCAAGTATAAAGTAGCAATCGTATTTCATTGATCAACTCAGGAAGGTGGATCTTTGTTTCCAGCAGACAAACGTTTAGTAGTTTCATCCATCCATCCATTTTCCGTCACGCTTGTCCATGTGGGGTCGCAAGGGGTGTTGGTGCCCATCTCCAGCGAGAGGCGGGGTACAGCCTGGACAGGTCGCAAGTCTGTTGCAGGGCAACGTTTGGTGATTTGCATTACTCAAAACAATAATATTTTTGAAGGACATCTGAAAATTATCATACCAGTATACTTGTTGACAACGTGCTGTATTGAGCGCTAATGTTTGTAATAACCCAGTTTAAACATAAGTGATCATCTTTCTTATATTTGAGGCAAACGTTTGTAAACAAATGAGTCACTTTTGCCATTTAATAAAATATATTTTACCTACTTTTTGGCCCAGTGTCCACTTTATTGACTACTTTATATATTTTGTATTCTGAATTATAGCAGAATTGGTCATCTATATTAACAGTCAGATGAAAACATGCGACCCTCTTTCTAGACAAGATAAACCAAAAAGCTTTTTTGGAGGAACTTTCCCAGGAAGACAGACAACAGAAACTTGATGCAGAATGTTGCTACATGCTATACTAGCATTAGCATCTCTATGTTATAAACTAAACCTGCATTAGCACCTCTATGCTACATGCTAAGCTAGCATTAGCACCTCATATGCTACATGCTAAGCTAGCATTAGCACCTCATATGCTACATGCTAAGCTAGCATTAGCATCTCCTATGCAGAGCTGCAGGCTTAGCCAGTTTTCTGGGGGAAACCTGCAACGAGTTCTGATGAAGAGGAGGAATCCATCAGCTGCTGAAAACGGCTCCTAAACTTTAGCTCCATCCACACAGTTAGCATGAAGAAGGAAATCTCCAAACCTAATCGGTGAAGCAGAACTCTAGGCTGGAAAACATCCCCCATCATTGGTGTCTCCTCAACTGCGTCCTGCCGCTCTTTGAGCTCCTGCTTCCCTCCAGTTTCTCCGCTGTGCCTCCAGCTGCTGGACTTCTTTCCAGACTTCATCACCTGCAGCAGCTGCTGCTCTCTTTCAGATTCACCAACAAAACAACAAAGAACCAAGAGGGATCTACGTGTCGCGACACAATCTAGAACGGTAGCTATCATAGACATAATATAAGAGTAGACCCCGCATTGACTGTCGTGGCGCAGGAATTACGGCCGCCATCTTGGGGCGGTCGACCTGCTACCCTAACCTGCTGATTCAAGATGAACACACTAATGATACCTCAGCACTGTGCGGCGTATTTTTGTTTAAATCGACGGACTATTGACGTCAGGGCTCGAGGGATAACTTTTAACATGTAAGATTAAAAGATATTGTTTATATTAGAATGCGACTTTTCTAACATTAGATAGAGAGTTACAGGTCTACACATCTAAGTTTTTGTGACTTAGTCTCTCCAAAATTGCATCTACCCTGTGAAGGCATCAGAGCTTTAGACATTGGTGAATAATATATATATATATATATATATATATATATATATATATATATATATATATATATCTATATATAGATATATCTATATATAGATATATCTATATCTATCTAGATCTAGATAGATAGAGATAGAGATAGAGAGATAGAGAGATAGAGAGAGAGATAGATAGATAGATAGATAGATAGATAGATAGATAGATAGATAGATAGATAGATAGATAGATAGATAGATAGATAGATAGATAGATAGATAGATAGATATATGTACACTCCTGATCAAAATCTTAAGACCAGTCAAAAAATTGCAAGAATTTGCATTTTGCACTATTGGATCTTAAGAAGGTTCTAAGTAGAGCTTCACAATGTTAAAAGGACAAATCAGTGCAAGAGACAAGAACATTTGAGCAGGGAATTGTCTGAAAACTGCATTTACACTCAAACATGACTTTTTCAGCTGATCAAAAGTTTAAGACCATAGTCTTTAAAAGTCAAAAGCTGTGCAAACATCTGGATTCCATGTCATTTTCTGTGAAGTCTTTACACTGTCAAGACCTCCTGATGGCAAAAGCAAAAAAGCTCACTGACTTTGAACGTGGTAGGATTGTTGAGCTGCATAAGCAAGGCCTCTCACAACATGCCATCGCTGCTGAGGTTGGACGCAGTAAGACAGTCATTTTGCATTTTTTAAATGATCCTGAGGGTTATGGAACAAAAAAGTCAAGTGGTAGACCCCAAAAAATTTCACCAGCTCTGAGCCGCAGGATCCGATTGGCTGTCCGTCAAGACACGGGACGATCCTCTACCCAAATTAAGGCCATTACTGGTGCTGACTGCAGCCCAATAACCATCAGACGGCATCTGCGAGAGAAGGGCTTCAGAAACAAAAAACGTCTTCAAAGGCCACGTCTTCTTCAACGCCACAGAATTGCCCGTTTGGACTTTGCAAGGATGCACCAAACATGGGACATTGAAAGGTGGAAGAAAGTTGTCTTCTCTGATGAGAAAAAATTTAACCTTGATGGTCCTGATGGCTTCCAACGTTACTGGCATGACAGGGAGATCCCACCTGAGATGTTTTCTACACGGCACAGTGGTGGGGGCGCCATCATGATTTGGGGTGCGTTTTCCTTCAATGGAACAATGGAGCTTCAGGTTGTGCAGGGGCGTCAAACAGCAGCTGGCTATGTGGAGATGTTGCAGCGGGCATCCCTCATGACTGAGGGCCCTCGTCTGTGTGGTAATGATTGGGTTTTTCAACAGGACAATGCTGCAGTTCACAATGCACGCCTGACAAAGGAGTTCTTCCAAGAGAATAACATCACTCTTTTGGACCATCCATGTTCCAATTGAGAACATTTGGGGATGGATGGCAAGGGAAGTTTACAAAAATGAACATCAGTTCCAGACAATGGATGCCCTTCGTGAAGCCATCTTCAACACTTGGAGCAACGTTCCCACTAGCCTCCTGGAAACACTGGCATCGAGCATGCCTAAACGATTGTTTGAAGTCATCAACAAGAATGGTGGAGCTACTCATTACTGAGTCCTTTTTTTTGACATTTTGATTTCTGTTTTGGGGGGTTTTTGGGTTTTTTTGAGCTATGGTCTTAAACTTTTGATCAGCTGAAAAAATCATGTTTGAGTATAAATGCAGTTTTCAGACAATTCCCTGCTCAAATGTTCTTGTCTCTTGCACTGATTTGTCCTTTTAACACTGTGAAGCTCTACTTAGAACCTTCTTAAGATCCAATAGTGCAAAATGCAAATTCTTGCAATTTTTTGACTGGTCTTAAGATTTTGATCAGGAGTGTATATGTGTGTATATATATGTATGTATGTATATAATATATATACATATATATGTGTATATATATATGTATGTATGTATATGTATGTATATGTATGTATAGGATATATATATATATATGTGTGTATATTGTAACTGTGTTTTTGTATATAGTAATAACAAAAAATTATTAAAGTGTATGAGTGGCTGTGTTTTGCAGCATACATAAATTCATTCAGAATATTAAATTACTTTTAACCACACTAAGAACATTTAATAGCACTGAACCATTTGTTATAATAGCAATAGCTTTAAAGTTTTCAGAAAAAAAACAACGTGAAAATTAGTTCAATAATCAGCGAGTATAGTTGACTTAAATTGATTCTGCACCTGGTTAACACATTACACTGAGCGGAGTTCTCGACCGCCCCAAGATGGCGCTCCTAAATCTCGTCCGCGCCTATAGGTGAGAGCGGTCGATGCGGGGTCTACTCTTTATAAGTGTCTATGGTAGCCATAGACATATCAGATGGGAGCAGCTCAGATCAGACCAGCTCAGCTCATTCTTTCTCTCTCTCTGCCACCTACTTCTCTTTCCCTCTCCTCTCCAACCAGTTACGATTTTTGTTAAATAAATCTCATTTTAAGTTATCCCATGCGGGGCTTCCCTTTGATTTGCTATGGTCCAGGAGCCAGGCCATAACAAAAAAAAATATCCATCCATCCATCCAAAAACTTGGACGTGTAGACCTGTATCTCTCTACCTAATATTAGAAAAATCACATTATAATATAAACAATATCTTTTAATCTTACTTGTTAAAAGTTATCCCTCGAGCCCCGACGTCAATAGACCGTCGATTTAAACAAAAATAAGCCGCACAGTGCTGAGGTATCATTAGTGTGTTCGGCTTGAATCAGCAGGTTAGGGGAGCAGGTCGACCGCCCCAAGATGGCGGCCGTAATTCCTGCGCCGCGACAATGCGGGGTCTACTCTTATATTATGTCTATGATGGTAGCTATGGTTCGAGGCGTACCATCATCTTATGTGCGCGTGCGCAAACAGAATAACTTCCGGGTCGACAGTACGTGGATTGGAAAAAATATTTCCACGCTTTACTACAAAATTCTATAGTTCACTTGATAACACCTGTCAAAAAATCGTACAAAAAATCGTACAAAAAATATATTGTAGTATAAAATAGTTTATTAAACTCACTGATTGAGCTGTAACATATTTATGCTGTCAATGCGCCCTCTGGTGGACCCGTTGGAGACAAAAGACCTTGTTGTTATGGTAACCACATTGTTCATTTCATACATAACATGACTGCAGGGGACGAACGACTGCAAATGGATCCATTCTGTGATCAACACTGTTGGAGTACACAGAACATCGACAATATTTAATTGATTCTTTAGAAAATTCAATAACACCGAAATCAGGGGCAAATTATAGATATAGATATTCTGAAAGTAAATATAAAAACAGGGAAGACAGATATTTAAAAAGGGATATATGTGCGAGAGTATACTTCAAGAAAACAGGTTAAATGACTTACAAATTCTGATTAAGAGAATGTCATGAATATTGTTCAAGTAGTTCTGGTTTTGTTCATTAAAAAAAAGGGTTCAGGCTTCCTGTTGATGAATTTGCTTCTGTGCATGTGAAATTTAACCAAAACTAAAAACATTTTTCTGAGGAACAAATAATCAGTGTTGTTGAAAACCAAAATTCTTGTAGTAAAGTTGAAAGGCAGAACAAACAGACTCTGGAATAAATTGATGAAACTCCCTCCAAAATTTGTAAATGACCAAAATAAGTAAGTTAATGTTTCAGGTTGTACTTAGCAGAAACATGTATATCATCCTTAAATTTTGATAAATATTGTTTCACAAGGTAGAATCTATGCATCAATTTGATCTCTTTGACATTATTTGTTAAATACAACTTTGTAGTAGCATCAACACTTTTTCCTACTCCATATGAGTCACAAAATTGGTCCAGTAAAACGTAGCTGGAAGGACAGAGACCAAGGCATCCTGAATCATGGCTCTTATCCTGGGATTAAGAAGCTTAGAAGATGAAAAGCAAACTTTACCAACAAAGGACTGTGACACATCAGGAGGATTGAGTGATAGGGGAGAAGGGTTGTAACAGCCTCTGAAAGCATGCATATCCCTGATGGGATAGTATCAAATACCACTGAAAACTCTGTAGGCATTACTGGTATATTTTTTAAGAAATTCTGTGGAGAAAAATTATGTTTATAAATCAAGTTCCATGCTAGAAGAACCGGTTGGTGTAAGAGAGAAAGTTCAGGTAGTATTTTTGGAATGCTTGAAGAGCAGTGGAAACTTAAGACCTCTTATATTTGTGAATGTATAGTGTGGAATCACTATACATACTATGTTTTTTTTCAGATACTTTTTGATCCAATTCATCTTAAAAGGTATTATTAGGTGCACCTAAACCAATGAAGTTCAAACCACCCTTGTCATAGGACCGTAAAGTAACAGATTTTCTCAAGTGATGGTTGTTGTTGAAGTAACTCTTCCCCTCAAAGACCAGTCTCTTTGCAGCCAATGATTAAGGATTTATTTTTTTATCTTCAATGGAAATAAAGTTCATAGAACATCAGCGTAATTCATTTTAGTGATTTGAATACCAAGGTTGTAAAGTTAAAACCTGAAGCTGTTATTCTGTTGCTCTGCTGTGTGCAGCTTGACATCACTCCCTGCTCCCTGTGCTGCTCTAGCAATCCACTCTGAGTGATTACACCTGCGGCAGCTTTGATTTCTGTGAGCTGCTGCACCTGGGAGGAGCCCTACATATATCTGGCTCTCCCAGTGTGTAATCGCCAGATTCTTGAAGGCCATCATGTTAGTAGACCTTCCTGCATTCCTTGACTTCCTTCCTGTGTGTGATTCTGATCGTTCTGTGGTTTCAGTTTTCCTTGGAGCCATGTGGGGGAGATAGCCTCACACATCTGTAGACTCCCTCTTTCTCTCTTCAAGTGTAATCAGATGGAATCGTAGAAAATAATGAAAATAAAACCAATGGAAATCAGATTTTGCTTTTGAATCGTCTCTAAACATGAATCGTTAAACTAATGACACTGGCCTGTAGCTCAGTATTTTTCTCAGTATAACTGGACTTTCGCTGAACTTGGCTAATATAAACTTGGCCCTCTATTATAAAACACTGGAGACCCTCCTGATGATTGTGATTAATGTTTGGTTATTTGCTGTTTTTCACAGTAGAACAGTTTCTTCCCAGAAATGATAGGAACCAGCTGTTGGGATACATCATTGGACCGTTTCCCACACACACATACACATACACATGTGAGAGAACAGACCTTAAAAGAGGCAGTCAGACATGTGAGGTCCAGGACCTTTTTGCTGATTGTAACCTTGAATGTGTACGTGAATAAAAGTCCTCCTGGCGACAAAGAGAAACAGCTTTGTCTCATTTCATCTTTTTTTAAAGTTCAATTTGCTTCCACAAGATCAGCAGGTCAAGTGGGACAATCTGACCAAAGGACAGGTTTTCTGGTGCATCTCCAAAACTGAGAAGTTTATGGGCAAATGGTTAGAAGAAAGCCACAAGTAGTCCTGTTTGTTAAAACCCATGTAGGAGATATCTTAAAAAGGTCAACAGAGGAGACTAATATTCATCAAACTGCCAAAAGCTTCACTACACCAATGCTGTTCATCACCCTGGCCACTCCCTCCCCATATTATTGTAACCATGTTAACAGTGGCAGGATACAAGCTATTAAGAATACCATTTTTCTGGTTTGCTTCTCTCAACTCTCAGCCATTCTCCAAGTATACGGCGCAGCGGAGCTACAATGAACGGATACATAAACACTAGAAGTCCGCATACGCAGCCATCGAGTGGCAACTAGCAATGAATGTGCACGCAACGCACACTGGTGTTACATGAGCGTATCAGAATGATCGACATGTGGAACAACCAATAGAGATGTCCCGTCCCATCCCCCCACCCCCAAAGGGACAAAGGGGTTGCAAGCAGGACAAGACATGAAGGCATCTGATTGGTTCTTTTCATTTGGACTAAATGACAGGATTGGGTTCACAGAGATCTAATTTTTAAGTAAACTTTTCCGAATACATCATATATTGACTACTGTCAGGATGGAAGGACCATTTCAAGCAGTACAACAGAGTGTTTCTGAATAGGATTACCAATTATAGCTTTAAAGAAAAGACATAAAATATAATATTGAAAATGTTGAAATAGAAATATATTATTTGTAAATGTTTAGTTGGTCACTTATTGAATACATGAATTTTATCATTTTGTTGCTTTTAATGGCACACAAATATGTATATTTTAACTACTTTTTGGCCAATTATTTATTTTACTGATACTGATTTTTCTCTGTATGTATTTTGAATTATGGCAGGATAGTAACAGCAATAGGAAAACTTGCAACCCCCGTTCTAGACAAGATAAACCACCCAAAAAGCGTTGTTCTGAGGAACTTCCCCAGGCAGATAGACAAGAATAACTGTATGATCATGTAAGGCCATTTTACAATAGTCCAATATTTCTCTCATCCATTCTCGGGTGGTTCTAGCTGTGTGTTTGGCGTCATTATGCTGGTAGAAGACCAATGATGTACGACTAAGACCACGCTTTCTGACACGTTAACCATGACGTGTTTCTATATGGTAAGAATTTCTTTTTTTCTCCATTATTTAACAGATTTTGGATGTTAATGTTCTGGACCTGTTGTGACCTGGTTTTCTACCCAGTATAATCACTGCCTCCTTCCAACTTAATGGTAAGTCCTCATCCTCTCAGACAATGTTATATCACTCTAATTAAATGTTTTTAGATGATTGACATAGATTGATTCTCATTACAAAACAAACCTGATCTTTTCCTGGAGCTGACTCAACTCTGTCATTGAAAACGAAATATTCAACGAACCATTTGTCTTCTACTTGCTCCATTATCTCCCTGTTGTCTACTATTGTAATTTTTCCTCTTGGTGTTGGTTAGTATAAACTGCATGGGCTAGCTGTAAAACCAACTGAGTTAGGGTTTTAAGGCAGCAAAGCGGACAAATGACAGACGGGATGAAACGCAGAAAACATCTGTGCCCATATTCACAAAGACTAAAAGTAACTCTTAGTAATGTCATTTTAGGAAAGATTTTTTTAGAATTTAAATTAATTCTATAATTTTTCTTAAAGTTTTTCCTCGGTGAGATAAGAGGTATTCTCAACGCATCTTTGGCCTTAAGAAAGCTCTTAGCATGACAAAATATTAGGAGTAGTGAGGAGGAGTTAGGTAAAATGTTAAATAATCATGAATACAAAGTTGAGAAATTTGCTAAATCTATATAAAAGAGGCGAGAAAGTGTTTTCTGTATTGCAAAATGTCAGTAGCCTAAAATGCCATCTAGAAGTTCGCTTGTGTGATGGCATCACCTCAGTTTGATTGGTATGGATGTGCAGATTAATCCTTTATTCTTTGATTTCTCTGCAAAGAAGTTTGCAAAGTCATTGCAGGCCCTAATAGATTGGAGCTATGGTGGTATAATAACAGGAATGTTTGTGAGTCTTTCTTTTTTTGTGTGTGTGTCCTGTCTGTCAATGTGGCGTTAAGAATCGTTGTCTTAATGCCAAAAAGAGCCCAACAGATTTTACTTTCACAAGTGGAGCCTTACTACTTTTGCCACAGTGCTCCGCCTTATTTATAGTTGCAAGAAGCTTTACTAGATTTTATTCTGGTTATTTCATGTTCAATGGACACTGAAACTGGAAGGTAAAAGAGGGAGAAAGGAGAGAAACAGATGAGATAAAACGTTAAAGGGGTGAAAAGGTGAAAGAGAAAGAGGAGAGGAAAGGGAGAGCAATATGACATCCCCAGAGTCTGTTTCTACACCTGCAAAGAGAGATATAAAGAGAACAGCAAAACCAACCGATAAAGTATTACAGATACAAACAATCAATGCCTTAATGACATTACTGAAGAATATACAATATTATTTCATGCAAAATGTATAAAGTGACAGCTAAAATAATAATAGGGGATTTTCTTTATAGAAGTGAATCTGTAAGCACCTGAATCCAAGCACCCATAGGCGTTTGTGACAGTGCACTTGTATCTGTAAGGTGTATCCATAAGAAAAATGCTCAATAGTGGTTGTGAGGAATCCAAAGACCTGCCCCCCAGACCACTGAGGCAGACACCAGGTAAACCAGAACCCCAGATGCCCGAAAGGACCTTCAGAGCAAAGGTGTCCAAGAGGGACCAATACAGGGAAAGATGCCTCCCCCAATGCAGGGAAGAGCAGAGAGGCCCAGGAAACCCCCAACAGGCACAGTGTCGAACCCCCAGGAGCCGCGGGACAAGCCTGTGGGCTCTGCCGGCAGCTAGTTACACCAGAGCAGATCCAGCCATGGGCCCCAGAGAGTCCCAGGGTCGCAAAGCTGCCCCGCGGGCCCCCCGACAGGGCAATGGGGGACCAGGCCCCATGAAACAGCCACCAGGAGCGAGCCAGCTCCCCCACAAGCACCCTTTCCTGAACACCAAGGACCACCAACGCACCGGCGAAAACTGGGAGGTGAACCGTAACATCAAGATTAGAGGTTAGTTTAAATCTGGGCTGATGGATAAATCGGTTTTCCTGTTTAAAATTTGGTTGAGACCTAAATCTGTCTCTAGATGGAGTGATTTCAGAAGATGCAGTTTGGGAAGGCCCAAATTCTACTTTTGGATAGGGAATTTTAAATGAATAGATTTTAAACTGTAAAAAATGTCAGCATGTCATAAATTACTACAACTAGGCAAAAGATAATTAACATTCCCAAATTTCTTGTTATCTCTTGATTTATATTATAACCTTTGCTTCTTTTTTGTTCTTTGGGATTTGCTAGTTCTTTATGTAGAGGAATGAGCAAAGCTAAGCGATGTCCTCACACTCTAATTTCTATACAATGAACAACGACAAGCAATTGGCTGTTTGGCCAACTCTACATCCAGGGTTATCTCGAACTTATGTAACTCCGTTATAAAAGCTGAAGTACAGAAACCTTTTTTTTCCCAGACACTATAAATGTTTCTCACCTCTTAATGTTACAAACACAAACTGTTGTATTGGGATTTGATGTGACAGATGTGAAAAATAAGTTCTTTTTTAACTTGTGAATGTTTTGAACAATGTTTCTACCCAGCAAAGGTGATCTATACTTAACCAGAGATCATGTGATACTTTAAATCCTACTTTTCCTTCTATGATTATGAAAGTGTATACAGGAGGTATCATATATCCCACTTTTCAGTTTGTAAACACATCAACAAACTTTTTACTCATTCATATTGTGTTCAACCTTAAAATTAAAAATAAATATCAAACTCGTGGTTGCAGGAATTGGGATTATATTGTAATGGTTTCATTTTTCTATCACGGTTAAAGCTTTTCTTTCAAGAAAATCTGTGGTACATTTTATTTTCATGTTTTTATTAGTTTTGGTTACACTACACAGTTAAAGTTAGTTTCACAAACTCAAAATCAGTGGATCATAAATTAAAGGGCAAGGCTTTTATCCGTAAAACTTTTTTTTTAATTCCCTTTTTGATATGTACATGACGGCAATACATTTCTTAACACAATATTCAAAATACAATTATACAAATTTTGATTATAAAGGGTATATTTTTAGACTTTTGTGTAGGAGATACAAACAAGATCTACTTGAAGAAAATCCTTAGATCCAATTACAGAAAATTTAGAATATTACTTTGGTACACATTATCCGAACAACAATTACAAAACACGGAAGTTGGTAAAAAGTAGGAAACAGCTGAAGCTCTCGTTACACAAACCAAAACATATAAAATAAACTTATACAGACTTTCTAGCTCAAAATAAACAGTGACAACATGAACAAATGTGTACAAAATAACAAATAATCAGATTTTAATTTTCAAAGTTAAAATTTGTATATTTACATTTTATTTCATCACATCACACCTGGCAATTTTGGCCTGATGAAACAAAAATGTAACTGTTTGGCCTAAATGACCATTGTTACATTTGGAAGAAGAAGGGGGAAGCTTTCAAGCCTCAGAACATGATCCAAGCTGTGAAATGTGGGTTGGCAGCATCATGTTGTGGGTTATTTTGTTGCATGAGGGATTGGTGCACTTCAGAAAATAACATTATGTGGAAATATAGAAGCAACATCTCAAGATATCACCAAGAAAGTTGGAGCTTGAGCGCACATGGGTCTTCCTAAAATACAGTGACCCAAAGCATACAACCAAAGTGGCTTAAAGATAACAAAGTCGAAGTTTTGGAGTGGTCATCACAAAGCCCTGATCTCAATTCTGTTGAAAATTTACAGGCAGAGCCAAAAAGACTAGTGCTAGCAGGACAACTTGGAAACTTAGCTCAGTAAAACAGGCAAGGCAGAGCTGAAAAGGCGTATGCGAGCAAGGCGACATGCAAACTTTGCTTAATTACACCAGTTCTGTCAGGGGAAATGGGCCAAAGTTCCTGGCAACTTTTGTGAGAAGCTTGTGGAAGGATACACAAAATGTTTGACCCAAGTCATACAGTTTAAAGGCAAAGGTACCAAATATTGACAACAATGTAAGTAAACCTCAGAACTTCAAGAAAGTAATAAAATAATGTTTAAAAAAATTTCACTCTTTCTGGCATTTAAGAAATAGAAATTAATTTGGTAATCCTAATGAAGCAAAGACAGGAAAAGCTTATTCAGATTTCATGTCCAGCAGAAAGGAAGAAAAAGCTTATGTTTATTTTTGCCCTTCCTAAGGTGAGAAAAACATCAGACAACTTTAAAGAAATCTCACAGCCTACGAGGGTGGGCCGAGTGGTTAGAGCGGCTTGCGTAGACTGAGAATACACCTGTGCTGCAGTTCAGTTTAAACAAATGAACTACAGTGAAAAAAACTTGAGATGCTTTAAGACCAATAAAAAAAATTAGCTACAAGAGAAATGTCAAAACTAGCAAGTGAAGATTCGTGCCTTCAAAGAAAACACACTAACATCTCACAGTAAACTAGAGCTGTCCAGTTTGAATTAGTATTCATAGCAGAACCATTTTCCCTCCAGTATGGTTTCTGATGTGTTTGTTTAATGTCGATTTATGGCCATATCTTCGTCCACACAGATCGCAACAGAAAGGCTTCTGTCCTGTATGGATTATCATGTGTGTATTTAAATTTGATTTTCGGCTAAATAGTCGTCCACATAGATCACAACAGAAAGGCTTCTGTCCTGTATGGATTCTCATGTGTATGTTAAAAGTTGCGTTTCGGCTAAATTTTTGTCCACATAGATCACAACAGAAAGGTCCTGTGTGGCTTCTGATGTGTCTGTTTAAATGTGATTTTCGGCTAAATCTTTGTTCACATAGATCACAACAGAAAGGTTTCTGTCCTGTATGGATTCTCATGTGTACGTTTAAATTAGTTTTTTGGCTAAATCTTTGTCCACAGAGATCACAACAGAAAGGCTTCTGTCCTGTATGGGTTCTCATGTGTGCGTTTAAATGTGATTTTTGGCTAAATCGTTGTTCACATAGATCACAACAGAAAAGCTTCTGTCCTGTATGAATTTTCATGTGTTTGTTTAAAGTTCCTTTCTCGCTAAATCTTTGTCCACATAGATCACAACAGAAAGGCTTCTGACCTGAATGGATTTTCATGTGTTTGTTTAAAGTTCCTTTCTCGCTAAATCTTTGTCCACATAGATCACAACAGAAAGGCTTCTGACCTGTATGGATATTCATGTGTCTGTTTAAAGTTAATTTTTGGCTAAACTTTTTTCCACATAGATCACAAAAGAAAGGCCTCTCTTTTGTATGGATTCCCATGTGTCTGTTTAAATGTGATTTTTGTCTAAATCTTTGTCCACATAGATCACAACAGAAAGGCTTCTGACCTAAATGGATCCTCATGTGTCTGTTTAAAGTTAATTTTTGGCTAAACTTTTTTCCACATAGATCACAAAAGAAAGGCCTCTCTTCTGTATGGATTCCCATGTGTCTGTTTAAATTTGCTTTCTGGTTAAATCTTTGTCCACATAGATCACAACAAAAAGGCTTCTCTCCTGTGTGGACTCTCATGTGTGTGTTAAAAGCAGATTTCTTTATAAATATTTTTCCACAATCTTCGCAGCTAAGCTTCTTTCCTGTCTTGACTTTCCTTTGTGACTCCACAATTTTCTTTTCTGTAGAACATTTCTTATATCCAGAGTCTGACAAGTGCTTCAGCTCAGAGAGAGGGTGCTCTACAACACTGTCTTCTTCATCTTTCTCTGTGTATTCAGTCTCTAAAGAAAGGGAATTATCTCCATAATCTTGTATCCTGATGGATTCTTCTCCATCATTCTCTTCTAGACGCTCTCTGCCTTTAATTTGGTCTGGATAAAGCTGTGAGAGCAACAGAGACTGTTCATCATCCAGAGTCTTTATGAGAGGAGCAGAGACTGGAAACCTGATGGCATTAATCACCTCCTTCCCATTGAGCTGCTCTCCTGGCAGACTGATGTAGACTCTCTTCTGTTCCTCCTTTATGTGGGGGGGCTTTGGGTCATGCAGGTCAGCATGTGGTTCTTCCTTAACAATCAGCTTCTGCTGAACATCTGCAGGAAACATTGAAACACATTATGCACATTAGAAAGTATTTTGATCTCACCCTGAAGTGAGGCACAGACACATACATTAGTTAAATGTAATATCTGAATTAACTACTACTTTATCGTATCTATTATTTGTTTACAGTATTTACCCCCGTTGGCATTTTCAGCTCGTTTCCTCACAACCTGCCAGATAAAATGTATTGCTGGATGACTGAGTTTGGATCAATTCATTTAAAGAATACTGAGAAAAGAAAAACAAAATAAAATAGAAAACTTCAGCGTACATAACTGTTACAACTCCCTCACACCCCAAAAATCAGGTCTTTGTAGAGCTACCTTTTTTAACCTTAAAGTGCTGATCACATGATATTGACATGTTTTGTAAATCAAAACGTTATCCTTGATGATCCATTTAATATTTACAAGTGTTCCTGCATTACATTGTTATACTCAACTAACCACTGCCATATGTGCAAATTAGAGAGATTTGTAGCGCCGCTTAGCGACTGAGGGTGGAAGCAGAAGACTTAAGCGCGAGAACGACTTCCAGAGCCGTTAATCGCAATAACAGCAGCGTTGTAGCAGACAGTTGGTAAAGTTTTCAGAGTTTTTTTTGCTGACAATTTATGCCCATGGAGTTGTATCGTATTGCAGGTTTTTGTTCAAAGCCTCACAAGGACGGTGGTAGTTTAATTTTCCTGAGGATCCTCAGCAACGGTCAAAGTATATGAAGAAGGTCAGATGGACTCACAAGAATCTGGGTCTGCCCTGGGCTCCTTTGATTTTTTCCCACCTAAAAGAGTCCCTGGGTGGTTCAGTCCAACACGACCGTGGGCTTCTCACTATGGTGGTACCCAGTCTGAGCCTGGACCGAGCAGTAATCAGCAGGACCACACAGAGCGAGTGTTGAGACCGGTCTAGACTTCCAGCTGGACACCTCAGCCCAGAACTGCAGCTGGTGCAGCCAAGCCAGAGAAGATACAGGGAAGATCCGAGATCATATGTATGTAAACAATTTAATCATTTATTGAGTATCACAGTCATGCCATAATTGGGATAGAAAAACTTTTGATGGAAATTATATTTTCCTCCATTGTCAACAATATCACTTTATTCTCAAGTTAAGTCAGCTGTGATTATAATTATTAGCTATTGAGATCATCTCTGGATTTATTGTAGGAATAAGTTTGTGTGAACAGTGATTTATTACAATAGATGGGACCTTAAAGTAATTTTTGCAGTGGCTCTTATGCACTATTCAAATTTTCTACATTTAGTTTTTTTCCTGCTGTGATGCCATATTTCCATATATGTAGTTTATTCTGTTCAAATGGCAATTCAGGTATTATTTATATTTGAGGCCTGCAGCAGAATTCGACAACGTTGTTGCTGCTGTAACTGAAGCTGCTAAGCTGTTATGTAACCCTGACCCCATATGATCAAATATATTGATCTCAATTACATTTAATTTATCACTAATCTAGGTTGCATTGACATTGACAAAAAGCTAATGTCATTATGGATGAAAAGTTATTTCACATTGGTGGACTCTTTTTCTGCAGTGCCAATTTTAAAGGGACAGAAATTTGTAAATTTATACTTTTCTGTCTTTTTTTATTCTGCTAACGAATGTGTCAGATATTATAAACAATATTTATATTTAAGTACTTTACCCAAGTCTTTTGTTTTTATTCAAATGAAATTCTCTCCACTAGTGTTCAGTTCATGCAATATGTTTTACTTTATTTTCATTCTATATCTTCTTTCACACTATGTGTTATGAATGTAGGAGAAATATTTAAACGTGTGTACACTTTACATCTACAAATGTTTTGACTTTCTTTTTTTAAGACACAATGTCTATTATTTTATGTGGATGATCTGATGGTCATCATTCAGTTTCTATGTGAAGACGAGCTCTTGGATGATGGATGAGCTTGAGATGGCTGAGCAGACTGCTCATACCAGCACAAGCAGAGACGGACATTTTTATCACGCTTCAAAAGTCAGAAATAATCATGTTTTTTTTTTTTATCTCTAAGGAAAATGCAAATGTTTTTCCATAAATACTTTTAGTTTTAGAGCACTTTAAAACACACATGGTTGCATTTAAATGTGTATAAAATACACACAATATGTATAAAAATGTGTAATATTCACCCCTCCCCCCCCGGCCAGCATCATAGGAAATTAGAGTCGTATCTTTCCAACAAGGTGAAGCTTAAAAATTGGACTTTTCCTTTGTTCAATCACATATAAATTTGACACAATAGTGATATACAATAGTGGTTCCAGTGAGTCACTTAAATGTTAAATGTACTGGAGAAATCAAAGAACATGATCCTCACAGGACTGTCTGGTTTCTCACATGCTAAAGTAAAACAACTGTGAACAACCAGGTTTGAATGTCACCGTTTGTTAAGGTGCATCAGGAGAGTACGGTGGATGTTTGAGACCAACATTAAAACTCATGTATCTACGACAGTCTAGCATTAAACTTCCTGCCTAACATAAGCTAATGCTAGCTGCTATTAGCTTTACGGACATAGGCAGCCCATTGACGTGTTCTGCTGTTGTGTAGCAGTACAGAAAATACAAAAGGGAAACTGGGATCTTGGTTGAGTTTGTTCCAGCAGCAATCTCAGCTTTGTGTTTCCTGACAGACCAGCAGACTCTAATATAAACACTGAACCTAGAAAGTCAGGAGATCTGTAGCTGGACCCTCTAGTCAGTGCTGATATGTTTTGAAGAAGTAGGATCAGAGCACGTAGATTTAGACCCAGACGATATTTTGTCTGATTGGAAGTTAATGACTCCAGTAAGTTTTGGCCTTTAGCTGCAACACGGACACACAAACAAAGTAAATAAATCCTTACTGTTGATAGGAGCAGCAGTTAATGGAAACCTGCTATCAGTCTCCTCCTTCACAAGGAGCTGCTCTCCTTCCTGATGGACCCCGGGTTCCTCCTGTTCCTCCTTTATGTGGAGGAGCTCTGACTCCTGCTGCTCCCCCTCAGGACTCTGTTCTTCAGGAGCCTCTTCTTTAACATCTGCAGCCAACACTGAAACATATTACATGCATTAAGAACAACTAGATCTTTACAATGTTACAACGATCAGAAAGATTCAATTTAGAGAAAAATATTTGATCAGCAGTGCAGAGAAAACTGAACCTCAGGAACTGACAGTTTCAACCTAAAAATGATCACTGGTATCTTTTCGTTCTGTATGCACTCTGTGTATACAAAATGACAATAAAGAAAGTCTAAGTCTAAGTCTAAGTTTAGTGCCATTCTGTTATGGAAAGTCAATTATTCTGTTAAAAGCATTTAATAGCTGCTAAATTCTGAATCAGTTCTTATATTTTATAAATATTATTATACCAGTTAAGTTATTAGAGCCACTGTGGAAGGTCCAAAGAGCCTCTTGTGGCTCCAAAGCCACAGTTTGCAGACCCCTACCAGAACGGGTTGGACAAGGAGAGCTTTAATGAAAGAAGCAGTCAAGGTGACAATGGCAACTCTGGAGGAGATGCAGAGATCAGCTGCTCAGGTGGAACAATCTGAGAACAGGACAGGTTTTCTGGTGCGTCTCCAAAACTTAGAAATGTATGGTTAAGTGGTGAGAAGAAAGCCAGAAGAAGTCCTGTTGTAGTTTGTTAAAACCATGTAGGAGATTCCTCCATCACGTCAACAGAGGAGACTAAAACTGATCAAACTGCCAAAAGCTTCATGCTTGGCACTACACCAACATTTTAAATTCAGAATATTAGCGGCCATGTTTTTATGACTTTCAGACAAGAGGCAGTGTTTCCCCCAGAAATTCTGTCTTGGGGTGAGGGTTGCTTTCTTCCACATAGCTTTCCATTCATACCACAGAATACAGCTTTATACGAGCAGCCATCTTCTGTCTTTCTTAACCTCTCTTATTTATCCATCTTTTCTGTCTCTTTTTATTTTTTTATTGTATAAATTTATACATACATCTTAACTGAATTAAAATCTCTTTAAAATCTAGATCTGCAAGAGTTTACAATATTTGAGCTAAACTTTATTCAAATTTAACTTTATTACATTTGGGATCTGTTTCTGATCCATTCACTGGGTCCATCCAGCAACAAAAATGCATTTTCCAAGTATAAAGTAGCAATCGTATTTCATTGATCAACTCAGGAAGGTGGATCTTTGTTTCCAGCAGACAAACGTTTAGTAGTTTCATCCATCCATCCATTTTCCGTCACGCTTGTCCATGTGGGGTCGCAAGGGGTGTTGGTGCCCATCTCCAGCGAGAGGCAGGGTACACCCTGGACAGGTCGCAAGTCTGTTGCAGGGCAACGTTTGGTGATTTGCATTACTCAAAACAAATGCTATTTTTGAAGGACATCTGAAAATTATCATACCAGTATACTTGTTGACAACGTGCTGTATTGAGTGTTAATGTTTATAATAACCCAGTTTAAACAGAAGTGATCATCATCCTTATATTTGAGGCAAATGTTTGTGAAAAAATGATTCACTTTCCCCATTTAATGACATATATTTTACCTACTTTTTTCACTTTATCGACCCATTTATTTATTTTGTATTCTGAATTATGGCTGGATTGGTCCTCCATACTAACAGCCAGAAGAAAACATGCGACCCTCTTTCTAGACAAGATAAACCAAAAAGCGTTTTTTGGAGGAACTTTTCCAGGAAGACAGACAACAGATGCTGAACGGTGCTACATGCTATACTAGCTTTAGCACCTCCAATACTACATGCTAAGCTAGCATTAGCACCATGTGCTACATGCTAAGCAAGCATTAGCCCTTCCTATGCAGAGCCGCAAGCTTAGCCAGGTTTCTGGGGAAAACCCTGCAACGAGTTCTGATGAAGAGGAGGAATCCATCAGCTGCTGAAAACGGCTCCTAAACTTTAGCTCCATCCACACAGTTAGCATGAAGAAGGAAATCTCCAAACCTGATGGGTGCAGCAGAACTCTGGGCTGGAAAACATCCCCCATCATCGGTGTCTCCTCTGCTGCGTCCTGCCGCTCTTTGAGCTCCTGCTTCCCTCCAGTTTCTCCGCTGTGCCTCCAGCTGCTGGACTTCTTTCTAGACTTCATCACCTGCAGCAGCTGCTGCTCTATTTCAGCTTCACTCCCGCTTCTGGCCTCACAGCAAAAAAAAAAAAGGACAAGGACCGTACCGGTAGCACGATCCATACCATCAGCTCATTTGCGCAAGCGCAAACAGAATAACTTCCGGGTCGCCAAAAAAATAATGTAATTACGGTACTGAAAATACTTATTTTTATACTTAAGTCATTAAAAATGCTAAACTATATCGTAAATAAAATATTGAAGACTTTCCTGAAAGAAATTGATACGTTTTACATTCTCTCCATTGTATTGCTTGACGTCATCATCGGATATGCTCAGAAGTCGGGGAAGTTATCATTGCATAACTTTTTTTCTTTTTCTTTTTTGAATATATAACGAATAGTTTTATTTTGAATTGAAGTCTCTCTCAAATCACAATCACCTATTAAGATTATAGGAAGTTGAGGAAGGATAAGGTTAGTGGATGTTGATAAAACACTTCTAATCAAGATCAAAATAGAGTGTGGAATAGCTTTGGTAATAAGCTTGAATGTTTTTAGATTAGTAAAATTACCATATTTAGTACAGAAGTCATTAAATGCTAAAAGATGGCCACTATTATCTACAAGGTGAATTGGAGACCAAATACCATTATCTAACCAATCCTTATAAAATACAGAGGTGTTTCTAATAGTAACATATCTGTTATTCCAAATCGGGGTATTGTGTGGAGTTAAATTATGATTGTATAGAAGTTTCCAATATAACAGGACTTGTTGGTGGAAGAGAGATAATTTGATGGGCAATTTTTTAATTAAGTAATCACATTTAAGTAAGAAATCAATGCCTCCCAGCATCTTAAAGATTTGCCTGGGGATATGAAACCAGATGTTATTTGTGTTTAAAAGTGATTTTAACCAGTTAATTTTCAAAGTTCCATTCATGAACTCAAAATCAATGGCTTCTAACCCTCCATCCTCATATTTCTTAGATAATAAAGTCTTTTTAATATAATGTGTTATTTTCCTCCAAATGTAGTTGAAATTAATTTGATTTATTCTTTTAATAGCTCTATTGGAGATCGCTAAAGAATATGCTGGAAAGATACATCTTGAAATACTTTCCATCTTAGTCAAAAAGACTCTACCTAGTAAACTAACATCACGCAGCAGCCACAAGTTGAGCTTAGATTGGCAATTATCTACTACTTTCCAAATATTTTCATTTTCAGCATAGTTTTTGGTTATAGTAATACCTAAATATTTCACAGTAGATTTTATGGGTATGCCATAAGCTTCTGTTAGGTGATGTCGTGTTTGATGAATAGGCATCAATTCACATTTATTAGGCCCGAGCAGCTAAGCGCTGCGAAGGCCTATTGTATCTGTAGTGTTAATTATTATTAGGCCCGAGCAGCGAAGCGCTGCGAAGGCCTATTGTATCTGTAGTGTTAATTCTTATTATTCTGCCCCCCTAAAGAGGGGCCTTTTTGGGGGCTTTGTCATTTTCAAAAACTCACCAAACTTTGCAGATGCATGGTGACTGTTTAAAAATTTTGTATTTTAAGGTCGTCACAAAAATCTAAAGAAAAATGCCTCAACGGCGCCACCTAGAAATTTTCAAAGGACCCTTTGCTATTCACTTACTTCGTCGTAGAGACATGAAATTTGGTACAGTTGTAGAGCTCACCAAGACGCTCAGAATTTACAATTAATGTCATAGTGTAAATATCACAGGAAGTCGGCCATTTTAGATTGAAAGTCTGATTTTGACCTCAATTTTGACAGTTACAGCATCGGTATAAGATCTAACTCCTCCTAGAGATATCGAGCGATCGGCTTGAAACTCGGGCAGTCTGATCATAAGGCATGGCCAATCAAAAGTTATCAAAACGGTGAGTTTTTGAGCATGCTGAAGGGGCGTTGGCAGGGGTCAAAGTTCACCTATTCGCCACAAAAAATAAAAGTGTTATATCTCCTACACAGAAACACACAGAGGCACCAAACTTTCTGTGATTAATCATCATCAGGTCTCCTATAATATCCAATGGTCAAATGATGACATCACTTAGGCCACACCCCCTGACAACAGGGAGTGTCATGTTTTGCTGTAAACGGTCGCTATGTTACCCCTCTGAGCTAATCAACATGAAACTGTGTCCAGAGACGGAAGACATATTGATGTATTGTGGATTCCAGCCCCAAGTGGATTCGATGGAGCAGGAGAGCGTGGCGGCGTGGTGAAGTCACCTCAAACGCCGCTGCCATACATTTGGCTCTGAATTCCACATTTTTGGGCCGAGCTGCTTAAAACTCACTAGGATGCATCCTTATCCACCCCCCAACAGGAATCCATAACAAACTTTGGTGGGCGTGACCTAATGCCTCAACGGCGCCACCTAGCAATTTTCAAAGGACCCTTTGATATTCACTTACTTCATCGTAGAGACATGAGATTTGGTACAGTGGTAGAGCTCACCAAGACGCTCAGAATTTACAATTAATGTCATAGTGTAAATATCACAGGAAGTCGGCCATTTTAGATTGAATGTCTGATTTTGACCCCATTTTTGACGTTTACAGCATTGGTATTTGATGGAACTCCTCCTAGAGATTTTGAGCGAGCGGCTTGAAACTCGGGCAGTCTGATCATAAGGCATGGCCAATTAAAGGTTATCAAAACAGTGAGTTTTTGAGCATGCTGAAGGGGCGTGAGCGGGGGTCAAAGTTCACCTACTCGCCATGAAACACAAAACTGTTATATTTCATATACAAAAACTCACAGAGCCACCAAACTTTCAGTAGTTGATCACCACTAGGTCTCCTACAATATCCAATGGTCAAATGATGACATTGCTTAGGCCACGCCCCCTGACAACAGGAAGTGTCAGGTTTTATTGTTAACAGTCGCTATGTTACCCCTCTGAGCTAATCAACATGAAACTGTGTCCACAGACAGAAGACATGTTGCTGTGTTGTGGATTCGAGGCCCAACTGGATTCCATGTAGCAGTGCGGCGTGGTGGCGTGGCGAAGTCACCTGAAAGGCCGCTGCCATATGTCCAGACTTCCATAGGATATTGACAAATTTAATAAAAAAGTAACTTAAAATTACCTTAAAAGGACAACATTTTTAAAAGTCAAAAGGCTTATTTAATGCTTTGAGAACATCTCTTCTATTCGGCTACAAAATCAACCAAAACAGGATGATCTTTTAAGCTATAAGACCATTTTTAAGATGTCAATACATAGATTTTAAGCTGGTGGGTCGCCACTGCCTCCGGTGGCCTAATGCATCGCTGCATCAACTGATCTCCACCAGTTTAATCTTGTCATGGCAAAATTATTTTTTCTCTTCATGTGTGGCCCTAATACTCCATCGTAAGAACACCGCTGTCGTTACCGCGGGTCCTGGGGAAAAAAAAAAACGCTGCTCCTGGGGGGAGCGCATAGATGTGTAATACTTCTCATTGCAATTCAGACAGTGCAGTTCATTTTAAAGAGGCAGTTTTGGCGCATATTACGATAGAAATGGGCTGCGGGGAGCCTAAGTGTGTTGTCGTGGGCGTGTTTACCCGCTGCAGGTAACCGCTGTGAAACAATCAGAAAGATTTCCCTGATTAATAACATCTTTATGGAGCGCTAGACTCAGGGGCGTGCATACATAGACACTAGGTGGTGCTAAAGCACTAGGAAGTTTGCCCTTTATCAACGAAAATGCCCTTTTGAAACTCGTTTTTTTTTTTTTTTTTTATTATTAATATTATTAAGATTTTACTGAGGTCGGTTTTGAAATGATCTTTTTAAAACCTGAGCCATTAAAAACGACTGAAACAATGCCCCGAAATGAGACACCTCCTTGCGCACACCCGATCAGCCTATCTCTCTTCCTTTGTCACGTGAACTCGCGCGGTTGCCCGCAGGGCATGCCAGATGCGCAGCATCATAGCAGTTCAGTAAGCGTCTTCAGATAGCAGGAACGGTCGCTGACAGGCTGCTTCTCCCGTGCCCCATTAGCGAGGTAATATACAGATCAAGCAAATCATTTTGTTGTGCTTTAAAATGTCTCATTCAGCAGCACCAAACAAGCATTTTTGCCGACTGGTTAGGGTTAGGGTTAGTAACCCTGTGGTGCCTGCCTGGTCAAGAGAGGAAACGGAAAGTGCCAGTGCGTTTCCAACACAACCCAACAGTGTCTCAAGTAGGAGCTCAGTTTGAGTCAGTGGAGGCATATTTCAGGAGTAGCGTGTACTTCACCTTCCTGGATATTATGACTGAGGAGATGAACAGGAGATTCAAAGGGGAGAACACTGGAAGCCCTACATCAAGAATCATTGAGTCATTCCAGCCCTTAACTGTACATGCTAACTGGGTAGGCACACCAAACACAGACGCCATGGAAGCTGTGCACATTCTCTGTGAGTTCTATGGAGAAGATGAGGAGCAGCTTAAGACAGAACTAAAGGTCTTCCACTCCAGCTTTACTTCAAAGAACCTACAAGAAATATGTTCAATACTGAGGGAAAACAATGGCCAGCTGATCTTTCCTGCCTTTGTCAAAATGATCCAAATATATGCAACATTACCAGTGACGACAGCTTCAGTTGAAAGATCATTTTCCAAGCTGAAAATCATCAAAACTAAACTAACAAGCCTGTGTGGAGAAGAAAGGCTCTCTGACCTTCTTCTGCTTGCCATTGAAAAAGACATTGAGGTAAACCACAGCGAGCTCATCAACATCTTTAAAGAAATGGCACCAAGGAGGATGCTGCTTTAAAATAGTACGCTTTAGTCTGTTCTGTTGGTGGTGTGACTTTTTTCCATTGAAAACTCACGTTTAGAGAATGTTACAAATAAAAGTCAAATTTCATTCAACATGCGTGTGTATTTTTTTTTATAATTAAGTGTTCCACGTGCGCTAAAAAGTGCCCTCCCCCCCTCCTGAGCACCTGCACCCCAAAATGTCTGTGCACGCCACAGGCTAGACTTATTGTTACTATGTGCTGCTTTACCAGTTCTCTCTCTCTCGCTCGCTCGCTCGCTCGCTCGCTCGTCATCGGACAAAAATCAAACTGCTTCGTGTTTGTATTTGAAATTGTGCGTCAGACTCAGATTTAGAAGTGTTGTTACGACGTTTGAGCTGTAACTGCAACCGTTATATATATCTTGTAACTTTGACAGACAACGCCAACTGTCCCCACAATCCAGTGCACACAATACCACAACAGACCTCATCACGCTCTACAGTACATCAAGAAAACTAAATCAACTAAAACAAGTTCACGAGTGCACTTGAAATGAAGTTAATCCATATTTGTGTGTCAGGGTGTCTAAGCACTCTCCAGAATTTGACATCTCAGCAGAACCTGTAATAATTATAGAAAGTAACGTTATAGTTGTTCTGCCTTTTGTTAAGACAGCAAGGAATTCATGTCGTGAATACATTACATAAATAAGATATTAATTAATTCTTAGTCAGAGGAAATCCATGGTAAAAACAGTTAGAAACGTTTTGGGTTCATATTTAATCAGAGTGAGACATCACAACTTTGTTAGATCTCTATGTGAATTACGTGAGATAGTGAGTGCTCTCACCTTAAAAAAAGATCTTTGACGTATTTTGCTCCGGTTAAAAGCTGCTTTTCAGCTATGAAGCTAGGGAAACTGCTAATGTTGAAGTTGAATTTGTTCTACACGCTTCTGCCTTGGAAAAATATTTGTCTTTTTACAAAAACAATGTTTAAAACCAGATTTGGTAACAAAGGTTATTCAGACAACGCAAGAAAAGGAAGGTTTGTGTGGGGAACTTTTGTCCTAGCTGTCTAGCTGCATATGGCCCCAGGACAGCACAATAGTTTTCTTGAAGTATAATTTTGGAGAAGTAGAAACAAGTATTCATTTCAAAAGGTAGGTAAAAAAGGAAAAAAGTTTTTACAAAATCTTAAAATGTTGGATAGTCGTTATTTCAATCTTGCTGTGAAAATTGGTGAAATATTATCATTTTTAATGCTTAGATATAAAATTGCAAGGCGATTACTAAAATTGCCTTTTGTTGAAAATGTTTTTTGGCATGCCATACTTTATATTTATAGGTAGCCTAGATGTGCATAATAAAAGAGTGGAACTAAAAGCTGGTCTAAAATTTTTATGGAGCTTTAACTTGCTAAGAGTAATAACGTTAGATGATTATATCTTTAAAATGAGATATCTGTCTCATAAAATGTGATAGTTTACTTGGTCTAAAGAGATGATTCAATTCAATGTTATTTATATAGCGCCAATTCATGAAATATGTCATCTCAAGGCACTTTACAAAGTCAAAATCAATCAGATTATACAGATTGGGTCAGATTATACACATTGGTCAAAAATATTCCTATATAAGGGAACCAGTTCATTGCATCAAAGTCTTGACAAGTAGCATTCTCTCTTGAAGAAGCGTAGAACCACAGGGAGAGTCGTCTGCTGTGTCCATGGCTTTGCAGCAATCCCTCATACTGAGCAAGCATGAAGCAACAGCGGGGGAAAAAACTCCCCATTAACGGGAAGGTAAAACCTCCAGCAGAACCGGGCTCAGTATGAACGGTCATCTGCCTCGACAGACTGGGGGTTACAGAAGACAGAGCAGAGACACAACAAGACAGACAAAAAAGCACAGAAGTTCTACATTAGATGGTAGTAGCGGGTGATCTGTCTTCCCTGGATGATGCCACAGCTAACAGAACACCAGACCAGGTGTACCTACAATGAAGAAAAAAGAAAAATCAAAAAGTTAAAAGCTGAAAAGACAACAGTCATTCAAAATTGAAGAACAATAGACCCTGATGTCCTGCAGTAGCCTAAACGTATAGCAGCATAACTATAAAGGTAGCTCAGGGTAACATGAGCCACTCTAACTATAAGCTTTTTAAAAATGGAAAGTCCAAAGAGCCAGCTTCTAGTGGAGAAGTTCAAGTATCTTGGGGTCTTGTTCACGAATGAGGGGAAGATGGAGCGGGAGATCGACAGGCGGATTGGTGCGGCGTCTGCTGTGAAGCGGGCGCTGTACCGATCCGTTGTGGTGAAGAGAGAGCTGAGCCAAAAGGCGAAGCTCTCGATTTACCAGTCGATCTACGTTCCTACCCTCATCTATGGTCACGAGCTTTGGGTCGTGACCGAAAGAACGAGATCCTGGATACAAGCGGCCGAAATGAGTTTTCTCCATAGTGTGTGTGAGCTCTCCCTTAGAGATAAGGTGAGGAGCTCAGTCATCCAGGGAGGACTCAGAGTAGCCACTGCTTCTTCACGTCAAGAGGAGCCAGTTGAGGTGGCTTGTGCATCTGGTTAGGATGCCTCCTGGACGCCTCCCTGGTGAGGTGTTCTGGCCACGTCCCACCGGGAGGAGGCCCAGGGGAAGACCTGGGACACGCTGGAGAGACTATGTTTTCTCTGCTGGCCTGGGAACACCTTGGAATTCCCCTGGAGGAGGTGGCCCAAGTGGCTGGGGAGAGGGACGTCTGGGCCTCCTTTATAAAGCTGCTACCCCCGCGATTTTGCTAAAGTGTTCCTTTAGCAATAGTCCAATTGCTAAAGTGTTACTTTTACATTACTTTTGGGTGTGTATCACCAATTTAGATGTTAAACTTTCATAAAAGCTGTCTTAATGCAAGAAACAAAACCCTTAAACACATGAAATAGCAAGTAACTTTAAAAAACTAAAATGGTTTTGTTAACTTTTCACATTAAGATGGATTAACAGCTAGTAAAATACCTTTGATTAAATTGGTATACTAATGTTTAAACCAGGGGTGTCAAAGGTACGGCCCGCCGAACGATTTAGTCCGGTCCGGTGGCCAAATGCATTATCATTATTCAACGGCTGTATCTCCTCGCTGCATCGAGCGATCTGGACCAGATTTTTTGTGAGTCGTGGGGGAGCGCTGCCGAACACGTTCGTGTGAATCGCCCAGTGGACGGGCGGGCAAAATGCGTGACAGCATCTGCGGTGGCGGGCGGCCGGCGGTGCGCAAATCCCAGCGGTGGCCAATAGGCCAGAGCGGCGCTTTGCTGCGAGGGCCGATCATCACCGCTTGCGGTTTTAATTATTAGGCCCGAGCAGCTAAGCGCTGCGAAGGCCTATTGTATCTGTAGTGTTAATTATTCTTATTATTCTGCCCCCCTAAAGAGAGGCCTTTTTGGGGGCTTTCTCATTTTCAAAAACTCACCAAACTTGGCAGATGCATGGTGACTGTTTAAAAATGTTGTATTTTAAGGTCGTCACAAAAATCTAAAGAAAAATGCCTCAACGGCGCCACCTAGAAATTTTCAAAGGACCCTTTGCTATTCACTTACTTCGTCGTAGAGACATGAAATTTGGTACAGTTGTAGAGCTCAACAAGACGCTCAGAATTTACAATTAATGTCATAGTGCAAATATCACAGGAAGTTGGCCATTTTAGACTGAAAGTCTGATTTTGACCCAATTTTTGACGTTTATAGCATTGGTATTTGATGGATCTCCTCCTAGAGATTTTTAGCGAGCGGCTTGAAACTCGGGCAGTCTGATCATAAGGCATGGCCAATTAAAAGTTATCAAAACGGTGAGTTTTTGAGCATGCTGAAGGGGCATTAGCAGGGGTCAAAGTTCACCTACTCGCCACAAAAAATAAAAGTGTTATATCTCCTACACAGAAACACACAGAGGCATCAAACTTTCAGTGATTGATCACCATCAGGTCTCCTATAATATCCAATGGTCAAATGATGACATTGCTTAGGCCACGCCCCCTGACAACAGGAAGTGTCATGTTTTGTTGTAAGCGGTCGCTATGTTACCCCTCTGAGCTAATCAACATGAAACTGTGTCCACAGACAGAACACATGTTGGTATGTTGTGGATTTCAGGCTCAACTGGATTGGATGGAGCAGGGGGGCGTGGCGGCGTGGCATATTCACCTCAAACGCTGCTGTCATACGTTTGGCTCTGAATTCCACAGTTTTGGGCCGAGCTGCTTAAAACTCATTTGGATGCATCCTTATCCACCCCCCAACAGGAATCCTTAACAAACTTTAGTGAGCAGGACTTAGTTTCTCTATAGCGCCACCAAGCAAATTTCAAAGGACCCTTTGGTATTCACTTACTTCATCGTAGAGTAATGAAATTTTGTACAGTTGTAGATCTCAGCAAGACGCTCAGAATTTACAATTAATGTCATACTGCAAGTATCACAGGAAGTAAGCCATTTTAGATTGAAATCTGAATTTTGATACCAAGTTGACATGTGAAGCATATGTATTTGATCATACTTGTCCAGCAGGGGGCAGCAAGAGACCACAAATAAACCCCAAAGGAATTTCTCTTGGTAAGTAAGTGATCTTAACTCTTTGGTTTCCTTATATATTTAAATTGAACAGATATACAAATCCTGCTTGAAAACTGACAAACTTACTCTTGTTCAATACATTTCAGTTTTTATTTATATAACGCCAAATCATAAAACATGTCATCAGGGGTGGACTGGGACAAAAAAATCGGCCCTGGCATTTTGGATTAGACTGGCCCACCACATTTTTTTTGTGTACTGAATGTGTATACCAACTTTGCAATACCAACTGTGCAATACCTTGAGGCCAGGTTAATGGAAATTAGTGAGAGTGGACACTTAAAATACTTCCAAAATCTTAATTTATTAACACTGTAAAATGTAAACTCCACCACAGCACAGCAACTATTCTTAGATCAGAGAGAGAGAGAGAAAGAGAGGTGTCACAGTCAATCACACATATTATCACGTTACATCATTATAAGAATCTATTGTAAGTTGCTCATCAGATCTATTCAGTCTTCCAGATACTGTAGGGTAACATTGGACTAATGTGCACTCACTGTGTAAAAAAGGATGCCAATGACAAAATGAACCAGAGAAATGCCTCACTTGTCATCATGGAAAGAAAGAAAATATATAATAACATAATATAAATTTTGATTTACTCAGTCATTTGTAATAAGTATTTTATTTATCTAATTTCCTAATTTTTGATCATATTTTCTTTAAAATCGCAGACTTTTCACTATTTTTCATGTAAATCCTTGGTGGCGCTTCATAGCGAAGCCGGTGAGGCCGCAGCGAGCTTGGCCTCCCCTGGGATTGCGCAATCCCATGTTAACTGTGCTGACTTCCATTCTGTGAATGCATCTTCCTGTCTCTAGATCATAAATTCAATTGTTCAAACAGTTATGAACTGATTTTCCACAATTTAATATATGTGGATTACGAATTGTGTTTTGGTCATCAAACTGTGTGCAGATAACATGTTTTCGTGGTGCTGACCGATCATAAACAGCAAAGAACTGGTTGTAGGTGAGGCCGGCAGTTCCTTGGCCGCTAGGCAGGGGGCGCTCAAGGGGCACCGCTCGTGATCCCCAAATAGTAGAGTCAAAACAAGTTATTGATGTTTTATTAGCGAGTTTTGCTAAACAAGTAAAGCACTAAAAAGACTCTAAACATACAGCTGGAACAGGACTGATCAGGGAAGGCTTTCCTCCCTGGCAGTGAGCTCCACTGAGACTAAGAGAGTTTTAAATCTGAAGAAGATAAAGAGAACTTTTACCGGAAAATGATATTTTTGTTCAGAAAGAGCGCCGCAGGGACTTAAATTATAAGTGAGGTAAGACAGCGATACTTATTCATGTTTTGTTTTTGTGATAAAATGTGCGTAATGTGGGTTATAGTTTTAGAATGTGTTACAAATGCAGAAATCCATCATAACTCATAAACTGCTACCAATCAAATGACAAATTTTTTTTCATCAAAGAACCAATATTTTTCCATGTATCTTGGTGAATTTATTTCGCTCAATCAGTCTCCTTCAGCACTTTGCAATGAGTCTACTCTGTAGAGTGTATATATTTGTAAATCTGACTCTGATGACGTCAGTGCCTCACCAGCTATGAACCCTACCGCACGTAACTGGCTACAACCACCACCACCATATCTTACATCAGACACCGGAGCAGATGAAGGCCTGCTGTTGGGAACATGTCAGTCAGTTTGACACATTTCGCAGCGTCCGTTTGAAGAACTCGTTTCTTTTTTTCGTGCAGTTTCTCTGCGCCTCCCTTGCGTTTCTTATCCATTACTACTGTGAACACCGCTGCACAAAGTTCCACATGGAGCGTGAAGGTGTTTTTCTACTTTATGATTGGCCTAGCCCTTTAGACTGTCAGGGATGATAACGAGGCAGATATATAAAATAATTAATAATAATAATACATATTTATATACATGTCTGGTCTGCCGGCCCAAACAGCACGTCGGCCCACCGGGAAAATGCCCGGTACGCCCGATTACCAGTCCATGCCTGCATGTCATCTAAAGGCAGTTTACAATGTCAAAATCAATCAGATTATACATATTAGGTCAGATTATCCAGATTGGTAAAATAAATTCCTATATAAGGGAACTAGTTGATTGCATCAAAGTCGTAACAAGCAGCATTCACTCCTGAAGAAGCGTAGAGCCACAGGGAGAGTCGTTTGCATTGTACATGGCTTTGCAGCAATCCCTCATACTGATCAAGCATGAAGTGACAGCAGAAGGAAAAACTCCCCATTAACAGGAAGGAAAAACCTCCAGCAGAACCGGGCTCAGTATGAACGGTAATCTGCCTTGACCGACTGGGGGTTACAGAAGACAGAGCAGAGACACAACAAGACAGACAAAAAAGCACAGAAGCACACATTGATCCAGTAATCTGTTTTACATTAGATGGTAATAACAGGTGATCTGTCTTCCCTGGATGATGTCACAGCTAACAGAACGCCAGACCAGGTGTAGCTACTATGAAGATAAAAGAGAGAGAACAGAAAGTTAAAAGCTAAAATGACAACAGTCATGCAAAATTGAAGAACAATAGACCCTGATGTCCTCCAGCAGCCTAAGCCTACAGCAGCATAACTATAGAGGTAGCTCAGGGTAACATGAACCACTCTAACTATAAGCTGTGTCAAAAAGGAAAGTCCCAAGAGCCAGCTTCTAGTGGAGGAGTTCAAGTATCTTGGGGTCTTGTTCACGAATGAGGGGAAGATGGAGCGGGAGATCGACAGGCGGATTGGTGCAACGTCTGCTGTGAAGCGGGCGCTGTAGCGATCCGTTGTGGTGAAGAGAGAGCTGAGCCAAAAGGCGAAGCTCTTGATTCACCGGTCGATCTACGTTCCTACCCTCATCTATGGTCACGAGCTTTGGGTCGTGACCGAAAGAACGAGATCCCGGATACAAGCGGCCAAAATAAGTTTTCTCCATAGTGTGTCTGGGCTCTCCCTTAGAGATAGGGTGAGGAGCTCAGTCATCCGGGGAGGACTCAGAGTAGAGCCGCTGCTCCTCCACGTCCAGAGGAGCCAGTTGAGGTGGCTCGGGCATCTGGTTAGGATGCCTCCTGGACGCATCCCTGGTGAGGTGTTCTGGGCACATCCCACCGGGAGGAGACCCAGGGGAAGGCCCAGGACACGCTGGAGAGACTCTGCTCGCCTGGGAACGCTTTGGGATTCCCCCGGAGGAAGTGGCCCAAGTGGCTGGGGAGAGGAAGGTCTGGGCCTCCCTCTTGAAGCTGCTACACCCGCGACCTGACCCCGGATAAGCGGAAGACGATGGATGGATGGAAAAAGGAAAGTTTTAGGATTAGTCTTAAAAGTAGACAGGGTGTCTGCGTCGCGGACCAAAACTGGGAGTTGGTTCCACTGGAGAGGAGCATGATAGCTAAAGGATGTGCCTACCATTCTGGTTTTACAGACTTTAGGAACCACCAGCAGACCTGCTTTCTGAGAGTGAAGTGGTCTGTTAGAAATTACTAAAGTTTGTACACAACATACACATGTGGAATATTGCTAACGTGTTACTTTAGCAATATTCCAATTGTTAAAGTGTTACTTTTACATTATTACTTTTGGGTGTGTATCCACCAATTTAACTGTCAAACTTTCATAAAAGCTGTCTTAATGCAAGAAACGAAACCCTTAAACACATGAAATAATTAACTTTAAATAACTAAAAAGGTTTTGTTAACTTTTCACATGAAGCTGGATTAACAGCTAGTAAGATACCTTTGATTAAGTTGGTATACTAATGTTTAAACCAGGGGTGTCAAACGTACGGCCTGCGGGCCGGATCTGGCCCGCCGAACGCTTTAGTCTGGTCTGGTAGCCAAATGCATTATCATTATTCAACGGCTGTGTCTCCTCGGTGCATCGACCGATCTGCACCAGATTTTTTGTGAGTCGTGGGGGAGCGCTGCCCAACGCGTGCGTGTGTATTGCATGGTAGACGGGCGAGGAAAATGCATGACAGCTTCTGCTGTGGCTGGCGGTGGGAGGTGCGCGTACCCTAGCGGTGGCCCATAGGCCAGAGCGGCGCTTGGCTGCGAGGGCCGATCATCACCGCTTGCGGTTTTAATTATTATTATTATTATTATTATTATTATTCTGCCCCCCTAAAGAGGGGCCTTTTTGGGGGCTTTCTCATTTTCAAAAACTCACCAAACTTGGCAGATGCATGGTGACTGTTTAAAAATTTTGTATTTTAAGGTCGTCACAAAAATCTAAAGAAAAATGCCTCAACGGCGCCACCTAGAAATTTTCAAAGGACCCTTTGCTATTCACTTACTTCGTCGTAGAGACATGAAATTTGGTACAGTTGTAGAGCTCAACAAGACGCTCAGAATTTACAATTAATGTCATAGTGCAAATATCACAGGAAGTTGGCCATTTTAGACTTAAAGTCTGATTTTGACCCAATTTTTCACGTTTATAGCATTGGTATTTGATGGATCTCCTCCTAGAGATATTGAGCGATCGGCTTGAAACTCGGGCAGTCTGATCATAAGGCATGGCCAATCAAAAGTTATCAAAACGGTGAGTTTTTGAGCATGCTGAAGGGGCGTTGGCAGGGGTCAAAGTTCACCTATTCGCCACAAAAAATAAAAGTGTTATATCTCCTACACAGAAACACACAGAGGCACCAAACTTTCTGTGATTAATCATCATCAGGTCTCCTATAATATCCAATGGTCAAATGATGACATCACTTAGGCCACACCCCCTGACAACAGGAAGTGTCATGTTTTGCTGTAAACGGTCGCTATGTTACCCCTCTGAGCTAATCAACATGAAACTGTGTCCAGAGACAGAAAACATGTTGTTGTGTTGTGGATTCCAGCCCCAAGTCGATTCGATGGAGCAGGAGAGCGTGGCGGCGTGGTGAAGTCACCTCAAACGCCGCTGCCATACGTTTGGCTCTGAATTCCACATTTTTGGGCCGAGCTGCATAAAACTCACTTGGATGCATCCTTATCCACCCCCCAACAGGAATCCATAACAAATTTTGGTGGGCGTGACCTAATGCCTCAACGGCGCCACTTAGCAATTTTCAAAGGACCCTTTGCTATTCACTTACTTCATCGTAGAGACATGAGATTTGGTACAGTGGTAGAGCTCACCAAGACGCTCAGAATTTACAATTAATGTCATAGTGTAAATATCACAGGAAGTCGGCCATTTTAGATTGAATGTCTGATTTTGACCCCATTTTTGACGTTTATAGCATTGGTATTTGATGGATCTCCTCCTAGAGATTTTTAGCGAGCGGCTTGAAACTCGGGCAGTCTGATCATAAGGCATGGCCAATTAAAAGTTATCAAAACGGTGAGTTTTTGAGCTTGTTGAAGGGGCATTAGCAAGGGTTAAAGTTCACCTACTCGCCACAAAAAATAAAACTGTTATATCTCCTACACAGAAACACACAGAGGCATCAAACTTTCAGTGATTGATCACCATCAGGTCTCCTATAATATCCAATGGTCAAATGATGACATTGCTTAGGCCACGCCCCCTGACAACAGGAAGTGTCATGTTTTGTTGTAAGCGGTCGCTATGTTACCCCTCTGAGCTAATCAACATGAAACTGTGTCCACAGACAGAACACATGTTGGTATGTTGTGGATTTCAGGCTCAACTGGATTGGATGGAGCAGGGGGGCGTGGCGGCGTGGCATATTCACCTCAAACGCTGCTGTCATACGTTTGGCTCTGAATTCCACAGTTTTGGGCCGAGCTGCTTAAAACTCATTTGGATGCATCCTTATCCACCCCCCAACAGGAATCCTTAACAAACTTTAGTGAGCAGGACTTAGTTTCTCTATAGCGCCACCAAGCAAATTTCAAAGGACCCTTTGGTATTCACTTACTTCATCGTAGAGTAATGAAATTTTGTACAGTTGTAGATCTCAGCAAGACGCTCAGAATTTACAATTAATGTCATACTGCAAGTATCACAGGAAGTAAGCCATTTTAGATTGAAATCTGAATTTTGATACCAAGTTGACATGTAAAGCATATGTATTTGATCATACTTGTCCAGCAGGGGGCAGCAAGAGACCACAAATAAACCCCAAAGGAATTTCTCTTGGTAAGTAAGTGATCTTAACTCTTTGGTTTCCTTGTATATTTAAGTTGAACAGATATACAAATCCTGCTTGAAAACTGACAAACTCTTGTTCAATACATTTCAGTTTTTATTTATATAGCGCCAAATCATGAAACATGTCATCAGGGGTGGATTGGGACAAAAAATTGGCCCTGGCATTTTGGATTAGACTGGCCCACCACATTTTTTTTGTGTACTGAATGTGTATACCAACTGTGCAATACCAACTGTGCAATACCTTGAAGTCAGGATAATGGAAATTAGTGAGAGTGGACACTTAAAATACTTCCAAAATCTTAATTTATTAACACTGTAAAATGTAAACTCCACCACAGCACAGCAACTATTCTTAGATCAGAGAGAGAGAGAGAGAAAGAGAGGTGTCACGGTCAATCACACATATTATCACGTTACATCATTATAAGAAGTTATTGTAAGTTGCTCATCAGATCTATTCAGTCTTCCAGATACTGTAGGGTAACATTGGACTAATGTGCACTCACTGTGTAAAAAAGGATGCCAATGACAAAATGAACCAGAGAAATGCCTCACATGTCATCATGGAAAGAAAGAAAATATATAATAACATAATATAAATTTTGATTTACTCAGTCATTTGTAATAAGTATTTTATTTATCTAATTTCCTAATTTTTGATCATATTTTCTTTAAAATCGCAGACTTTTCGCTATTTTTCATGTAAATCCTTGGTGGCGCTTCATAGCGAAGCCGGTGAGGCCGCAGCGAGCTTGGCCTCCCCTGGGATTGCGCAATCCCATGTTAACTGTGCTGACTTCCATTCTGTGAATGCATCTTCCTGTCTCTAGATCATAAATTCAATTGTTCAAACAGTTATGAACTGATTTTCCACAATTTAATATATGTGGATTACGAATTGTGTTTTGGTCATCAAACTGTGTGCAGATAACATGTTTTCGTGGTGCTGACCGATCATAAACAGCAAAGAACTGGTTGTAGGTGAGGCCGGCAGTTCCTTGGCCGCTAGGCAGGGGGCGCTCAAGGGGCACCGCTCGTGATCCCCAAATAGTAGAGTCAAAACAAGTTATTGATGTTTTATTAGCGAGTTTTGCTAAACAAGTAAAGCACTAAAAAGACTCTAAACATACAGCTGGAACAGGACTGATCAGGGAAGGCTTTCCTCCCTGGCAGTGAGCTCCACTGAGACTGAGAGACTTTTAAAACTGAAGAAGATAAAGAGAACTTTTACCGGAAAATGATATTTTTGTTCAGAAAGAGCGCCGCAGGGACTTAAATTATAAGTAGAGGTAAGACAGCGATACTTATTCATGTTTTGTTTTTGTGATAAAATGTGCTTAATGTGGGTTATAGTTTTAGAATGTGTTACAAATGCAGAAATCCATCATAACTCATAAACTGCTACCAATCAAATGACAAATTTTTTTTCATCAAAGAACCAATATTTTTCCATGTATCTTGGTGAATTTATTTGGCTCAATCAGTCTCCTTCAGCACTTTGCAACGAGTCTACTCTGTAGAGTGTATATATTTGTAAATCTGACTCTGATGACGTCAGTGCCTCACCAGCTATGAACCCTACCGCAAGTCACTGGCTACAACCACCACCACCATATCTTACATCAGACACCGGAGCAGATGAAGGCCTGCTGTAGGGAACATGTCAGTGAGTTTGACACATTTCGCAGCATCCGTTTGAAGAACTCGTTTCTTTTTTTCGTGCAGTTTCTCTGCGCCTCCCATTACTACTGTGAACACTGCTGCACAAAGTTCCACATGGAGCGTGAAGGTGTTTTTCTACTTTATGATTGGCCTAGCCCTTTAGACTGTCAGGGATGATAACGAGGCAGATATATAAAATAATTAATAATAATAATACATATTTATATACATGTCGGGTCTGCCGGCCCAAACAGCACGTCGGCCCACCGGGAAAATGCCCGGTACGCCCGATTACCAGTCCATGCCTGCATGTCATCTAAAGGCAATTTACAATGTCAAAATCAATCAGATTATACATATTAGGTCAGATTATCCAGATTGGTAAAATAAATTCCTATATAAGGGAACCAGTTGATTGCATCAAAGTCGTAACAAGCAGCATTCACTCCTGAAGAAGCGTAGAGCCACAGGGAGAGTCGTTTGCATTGTACATGGCTTTGCAGCAATCCCTCATACTGATCAAGCATGAAGTGACAGCAGAAGAAAAAACTCCCCATTAACAGGAAGGAAAAACCTCCATCAGAGGCGGGCTCAGTATGAACGGTAATCTGCGTTGACCGACTGGGGGTTACAAAAGAGAGAGAAGAGACACAACAAGAGAGACAAAAAAGCACAGAAGCACACATTGATCCAGTAATCTGTTTTACATTAGATGGTAATAACAGGTGATCTGTCTTCCCTGGATGATGTCACAGCTAACAGAATGCCAGACCAGGTGTACCTACTATGAAGATAAAAGAGAGAGAACAGAAAGTTAAAAGCTAAAATGACAACAGTCATGCAAAATTGAAGAACAATAGACCCTGATGTCCTCCAGCAGCCTAAGCCTATAGCAGCATAACTATAGAGGTAGCTCAGGGTAACATGAACCACTCTAACTATAAGCTTTGTCAAAAAGGAAAGTCCCAAGAGCCAGCTTCTAGTGGAGGAGTTCAAGTATCTTGGGGTCTTGTTCATGAATGAGGTGAAGATGGAGCGGGAGATCGACAGGCGGATTGGTGCAACGTCTGCTGTGAAGCGGGCGCTGTAGCGATCCGTTGTGGTGAAGAGAGAGGTGAGCCAAAAGGCGAAGCTCTTGATTTACCGGTCGATCTACGCTCCTACCCTCATCTATGGTCACGAGCTTTGGGTCGTGACCGAAAGAACGAGATCCCGGATACAAGCGGCCAAAATAAGTTTTCTCGATAGTGTGTCTGGGCTCTCCCTTAGAGATAGGGTGAGGAGCTCAGTCATCCGGGGAGGACTCAGAGTAGAGCCGCTGCTCCTCCACATTGAGAGGAGCCAGTTGAGGTGGCTCGGGCATCTGGTTAGGATGCCTCCTGGACGCATCCCTGGTGAGGTGTTCTGGGCACATCCCACCGGGAGGAGGCCCAGGGGAAGACCCAGGACACGCTGGAGAGACTCTGCTCGCCTGGGAACGCTTTGGGATTCCCCCGGAGGAAGTGGCCCAAGTGGCTGGGGAGAGGAAGGTCTGGGCCTCCCTCTTGAAGCTGCTACACCCGCGATCTGACCCCGGATAAGCGGAAGACGATGGATGGATGGAAAAAGGAAAGTTTTAGGATTAGTCTTAAAAGTAGACAGGGTGTCTGCGTCACGGACCAAAACTGGGAGTTGGTTCCACTGGAGAGGAGCATGATAGCTAAAGGATCTGCCTACCATTCTGGTTTTACAGACTTTAGGAACCACCAGCAGACCTGCTTTCTGAGAGTGAAGTGGTCTGTTAGAAATTACTAAAGTTTGTACACAACATACACATGTGGAATATTGCTAACGTGTTACTTTAGCAATATTCCAATTGCTAAAGTGTTACTTTTACATTATTACTTTTGGGTGTGTATCCACCAATTTAACTGTCAAACTTTCATAAAAGCTGTCTTAATGCAAGAAACGAAACCCTTAAACACATGAAATAATTAACTTTAAATAACTAAAAAGGTTTTGTTAACTTTTCACATGAAGCTGGATTAACAGCTAGTAAGATACCTTTGATTAAGTTGGTATACTAATGTTTAAACCAGGGGTGTCAAACGTACGGCCTGCGGGCCGGATCTGGCCCGCCGAACGATTTAGTCCGGCCCGGTGGCCAAATGCATTTTCATTATTCAACGGCTGTGTCTCCTCGGTGCATCGACCGATCTGCACCAGATATTTTGTGAGTCGTGGGGGAGCGCTGCCCAACGCGTACGTGTGTATTGCATGGTAGACGGGCGAGGAAAATGCATGACAGCTTCTGCTGTGGCTGGCGGCGGGAGGTGCGCGTACCCTAGCGGTGGCCCATAGGCCAGAGCGGCGCTTGGCTGCGAGGGCCGATCATCACCGCTTGCGGTTTTAATTTAAATTGAGTTTCAACCCTGAAGCTTTAGAAAATATGTGAGTTTTTTTCCAGTATTTATCATTGCATAACGTTTAACTGTATTGTCTGAATGCACTCTGTTAGTTTTATTGCTTGTTCAAACAGGACTGGAAAAAATATTTAATCCTTAATTATACAGTGAATTTCGTTATACAAACAATCTTGTTCTAAACATTCTCCCTCTGTCACCTCCACCTGGCTCTGCTCTTGTGAGTATGACACTGGATTGTTTCTTGGTTAACCTTCAAGCTGTCACTGGTGCTCTGCTTGGGCTGCCAAGCTCCTGCCAACAAACCACTCGGACCCACAACTAGGAATCTGAACCACCTCCAGGATTCAAGAAAGGTTATTTGGCTTTCCTTCAGTATACACAATCATCCCGGGTGTGTCCTGCAGCCACTGACCTGTTATTTTCTAAGTTGCGGCAGTGGCTCAAAGTACGCTCCAGCCGGTTTCCAGCCCATCTACAACTGCTGCTTCTATAAAACCTTTAAACTGCTCTTTGTGCTTCGAACGAATTATTGGGACTGAAACTTGATTTGTTACAAAGATGTGTTGCCAAATTTCTTAACATGGATTCCATTAATTGAGGCAGTGAGACTGTACTTGATAGCAAAAATTTAAATTTGTTTGAGTTAATATATACCGGGAGGAGGCCCAGGGGAAGACCCAGGACACGCTGGAGGGACTATGTCTCCCGGCTGGCCTGGGAACGCCTTGGGGTTCCTCCGGAGGAGCTGGCCCAAGTGCCGGCCACTTGGGCCAGCTCCTCCGGAGAGGGACGTCTGGGCCTCCCTAATGAAGCTGCTACCCCCGCGACCCGACCCCGGATAAGCGGAAGAAGACGGACGGACGGAGTTAAGGGACTGGGCACTACAGATTGCCAATGAAACCTGCGAGGCATCCCTGAAAAACAGCGCAGTGTCATCTGCTCAATAATTGAACAATATGAGTGAGAGGGCGCATTGACAGCATAAATACGTTACACAATATATTTTTTGTACGAAATGTTGACAGGTGTTATCAAGTGAATTATAAAATTTTGTAGGAAAGCATGGAAATATTTTTTTTTCCAAACCAAATTCGATGTCGACCGGAAGTAATTCTGTTTATGCATGCGCCCAAAAGCTGATGGTACGGCTCGAATCATAGCTATCCCTATTTGGTTATTTCTAAATGTCGAGATAGGTTTTAATATAGTAGAATTAAAAAAAGAGTGGGTAGACAGAAGGAGATGTCAAATGGCAAATTATTATATAAGAACCAAATATTATAGCTATTTAGATATATATACAGATGGATCTAAAGATGATAAAGGAAAAGTAGGTATAGGAATATACATTCCAATGATGAAGGTAAGCATTGGGAGGAGATTACCTGATCAGATGTCAGTATATACAGCAGAAATGATGGCAATAATTATAGGATTACAATGGATAGAGGAAATAAAACCAGATAGAGTAGTTTGTTGTGTTGATTCTTTGGCAGCCCTTTACAGTATACAAAATATGAAATCAGAAAGAGAAGATTTATTATTAGAAATACATCAAAGTTTGTTCAGAATACAAAAAATGTATATAAATATAAAGTTTTGTTGGGTTCCAGCCCATGTAGGAATAAATGGAAATGAAAGAGCAAACCAAATAGCTAAGAACTCAGTCAGAACAAATAATATTATAAATATACCTTATGGGAAAGGAGAAGCTAAGACAATAATTATAAAATAAATTAAAGAAAAATGGCAGAATAGATGGAACATGTAAAAAAGTGGAAGAAATTATTATAGTGTACAGAAATCTATCAATGCCAAAGGTGTGGTTAGAAAGAATAGAAGAGAGGAGACTATTTTAACAAGGCTAAGATTTAAACATACTGGGTTAAATAAAACATTATTTCTATTAAAGAAAAGTGAAACAGATGAATGTATAGAATGTAAAGTAATAGAAAATGTAGAACATGTTTTATTAAATTGCAGGAAATACGATGAAGAAAGGATAAGATTAAAACAAAAAACAAGACAAATAGGAAGGGAATGGAATATGAAAGGATTAATAGGAACAACAGGAGAGGGAATAACGGAAATGCAGAAAGCTGTTATTAAATATCTTAAGAATGCAGGAGTATACTATAAGATTTAAAGGTATGATGTATATAAGGATGTATGTATATTTGTGAATGTATGTATATATGTTTACATGTGTGTATATATATATATGTATGTATGGATATATATATATATATATATATATATATAATATTATATAATTTACTGATGTCTGGAAAGGGGGTTTCAATGTGACACCCACCATAAAACAATCTCCTACTTTATTTATGACTATATACAGAAAATAAGGTTATGCCAAATTTTTGTATTATATGGACAAAATACATACTAAAGACACTAAAGACAAAATAAACACTTTTCTACATATTTTTTTCAATATAAAACTTGAAAGATTTACATACAGCAGTTAATTCATAGTATGTTAGAACAGAGAAAAGTACTTCCAATGACAATATCTAATGTTCACTGTACATTCGTTAGACCTCCAGACAACTCAATGAGCTCAGCAGATAGAAAATAACTTTAAAATAACAAAGCTTATGTACAAAAAAAACTCTCCCTTTAACATTGTATCTAGATTTTTTTCTTTGGTGCATTTTTGGTAAAAACAAGTCTGTTCCTTATTCATGAGGTTACTCACAATGGATATAGTGGCCAGACCTTTTACTCAAGTAAGAGTAGCGATAAGTAAGGGATTTAATACACAAATTACACTGTGACGAAAAGAAACAGTCTGTAGGGCGAGGAATGATTGGATGTGGTCTTGTTACTTACTGCAGACCATATATGGACATCCTTTATGCTTCCCTCCACCATCTTCTTTGATGCAGGTTGTAGAAAGTTTCAGTTTGCCCTGAAGCCATGTGGGGGAGATGGCCTCACACATCTGTAGACTCCCCCTCTCTCTCTTCAAGTGTTATCAGGTGGAATCGAAGAAAATAATGAAAATAAAACCAATGGAAATCAGACTTTGTTTTGGAATTGTCTCTCCACAGAATCTTTAAAGGGGAAGTCCGGTCAACAAGGAAAAATCAGGAGATCATTAGCCATACCTAAAACTAATATGTTCATGGTTATTTAATGAATTTAGCATTAATAAGAAAAAAACAAACAGTCGTCTGGATCACTGTGTATGGGGGCGGCCATAACTGCCCATATTTGGTAGGGGTGTAAATAATAATCGTTTTGTATCGATGCATCGATGCAAAAGCCGACGATCCGATGCATCGACACGTCCGCAAGAGTGTCGATTCATGTTTTTTTCCCTCCGGTCTATTTTTATCTATTTGCTCCTGGACGTAATTCTGACTCCCGTGCTGCGGTGGCGCTAAACCTATTTTGCCCTCCTACATCACTTCCTTTAGCCACTACCCTCTTTCCGCTTGCACACACACTCGCGTAAACAGTACATGGCGGAGATAACGGAGGTGAAAGAAAAGGTAGGCAAGACAGACGTGGCGGAGGAAAAAGAAGATGAAAGCTGCCACCACGCTCATGTGCGAAGAAAAGCAACCCACAGTGTCAATCATCGCACCCCTCAGAACGAAGTTGCTGACGCGTTTCGATTGTGCACCAGAAGACGCTCCCTTGATCAAAGACACGAAACGAGTCATGGCTGAGGATCTCCGAGAACGGTATGTGGACGAGGAACCATTCTTACTCCGAGCAGCTGCGTTGGACCCTAGGTTTAAAAAGCTCCCTTTCCTGAGTGATGAAAGAAGAAACCAAACCTTTGAATGCATTGCTGAAGAAGCAGTACAGTTGAAGGAACAGAGGGTACGTTGTTTCTCATCATATACTGGTGAAGATTCTCAGTCATCCAGGTCATGGTCATTCCAAAAAAAGGTAAAAAACAAGGCAACTGGACTTGTTATCCGTCTTCTACTACGGATAACAAGTCCAGTTGCCTTGTTTTTTACCTTTTTTTGGAATTCTCATCATATACTTTTTAAAATACAGTATAGCGTTTATTTATTTATCATTATTAGTCATTAGTTAGTGGTGTTGCTGTGTTTTAAGGTAATACATTGATTGTTGGGTGTTACCATTTGCTGCTAGTGCACATTTGCACTCATTGCTCTGATTTTGTGGAGTATTGTCATTTTATAGTGAATGAAGTATAGGCCTGTTTTTGTTACTTAATCTGCTAGTGCACTTATGCACACATTGCTCTGATTTTGTGCAGTATTTTTTGATGCAAGGCCTTTCAGAATGTATAACACAGAGGCATTATTATTTTTCAGTCAATGAGGTTTTCATAGGCCTAGGTGGAGTACAACTTTGCTACTTCTGTTATCTGCTGTTTCTCAAATAAAATGCATAATGATATTACAGCTTTCATTAATTTATTTCACATTTGAAACATTGTCTAGCCTGTAAGGTAAAAAAAAAGAACCAATAATCGAATCAAATCGTATCGTAGTGTATTCTTGAGTATCGAAAATAATCGAATCGTTTGGTCAGGAAATCGATACTGAATCGAATCGCCATGATGGGTGTGATTTACACCCCTAATATTTGGGCAGTAATGGCCACCTGACATCACATCCTGTGATGTGGATAAGCGGAGAGCCGACGGCAGTTCGCCGAGCATTAGCAGCTGTAGGAGGAGCTGTTGGACACAGCTGTGATTAACAACAATTATTTCGGATTTTGAGAGGACTTCACCATTGAAATTCGCGAGAGCTATTTTTGAAGCAACAATGCTCACGTGCATGGCAGTTGGATGTTCCAATACATCGGGTAAAAGTGGAAAAAAACAGTTTTTTCACCTTTCCGATTCATGATCCACCATGGGCTGTTTTGCTGGATTACCAAAGCTAAGAGAGAGGATTTGCCATCGTGCTTCTGGTCAGAGAGAAGAAACGTTGTCTGTAGCCAACATTTGGATAAAGGATGTCTTCGAGATGACATGAGAGCGAGGATTTTCGGTAGGTTTTCCTTTTTATATGATGTAGAATTTGCCGTAACATTTGTTTACCCGACCAGATACGACAAACTTGGAAAGAGTGCTCACTGTTGTGAAGCCCACTTATTTTATACGACTTTGGTCTTATTTTTTTCTAAAGTCGCTTGTAAATTTTGTGAGTTGCGGGTTGCAGTTTTTTTGGGCTTGTTTCTGAAAGTGAAGTCGATTGTTTGGGGTCTAAACTAAGTGACGCTGAAATATCCCTTCGCCTCATAACGCACAGGAGCTCATCCTGACAGCAGAGAGTAAACTCAGAAGGAGCCGATCTGACCATATTTTCTGCAGTTCACGGTTGCAATAACTGATGATAACTGCTTAAAGTAGATTAGGCGGTGCAGATCACCATTCTGAGCAGAGATTGGTTCTAAAGATGAGTTTTATACACATCATATAACATTGCAGAACCCAACAAATAAACCGCGCTTTAATGCTTATTTGTTGTCTTTGTATGTCTCTAAAATGTAAAATTTGTATTAATTTAAATATAAATGCTTAATACCATGTCTATCTTTGTTTAAGTGGTTAAAAAAATATTTTTGCATGAAAACGGATATTTATTTACAAGGGGAAAGATAGGGCATCGGGACTTGCTCTACAGTCGATACCGTGACCTGACGTCACAAACTGGGAGGTGGCAGTACTGTTCTTCACCAAGATGCTGGCCCCCATAAAAAGACCTTCAAATGAAAATTACTCTTAATTAAAAAAGCTTATCATTTATTCAACAGTATGTAATAATTGTATATTTAAAGTACTTTCAGCAGTTTGAATTCTGATTTTGATCGGACTTCTTATTTAAAAAACAAACTAATGACACGTTTGCACCTTTCAACAGGTAAGGCTGCCTTCTCCAGACGGCCCGTTTCAGCTCCGTCCATCCATTTTCAGTAGGAGTTTGATCAGGGCTCATAGAAGGTCACTTCACAATAGTCCACTGAAAGCTCATGACTTTGTTTTAGCCCGGTAAATGAAAGCCTGGCGCTTTTGGGTTTTCCAGTTTCCATTAGCGAAGAGCCATTTACGGCTAGTGTTGCCCTGCGACATACTGGCGACCTGTCCAAGGTGGACCCCACCTCTCGCCAATTGAATGCTGGAGATGGGCACCAGCACCCCACCCCACCCCACAAAGGACAAGTGTCACGGAAAATGGATGGATGGATGGAAAAATGTAGATAGAGCTTATATACACTTAAAGAAATTATATATATATATATATATATATATATATATATATATATATATATATATACACACACACACACAGGTAAAAGCCAGTAAATTAGAATATTTTGAAAAACTTGATTTATTTCAGTAATTGCATTCAAAAGGTGTAACTTGTACATTATATTTATTCATTGCACACAGACTGATGCATTCAAATGTTTATTTCATTTAATTTTGATGATTTGAAGTGGCAACAAATGAAAATCCAAAATTCCGTGTGTCACAAAATTAGAATATTGTGTAAGGGTTAAATTTTGAAGACACCTGGTGCCACAAACTAATCAGCTGATTAACTCAAAACACCTGCAAAGGGCTTTAAATGGTCTCTCAGTCCAGTTCTGAAGCCTTCACAAACATGGAGAAGACTTCAGATTTGACAGCTGTCCAAAAGGCGACCATCGACACATTGCACAAGGAGGGAAAGACACAAAAGGTTATTGCTGAAGAGGCTGGCTGTTCTCAGAGCTCTGTGTCCAAACACATTAATAGAGAGGCAAAGGGAAGGAAAAACTGTGGTCAGAAAAAGTGTACAAGCGATAGGGATCACCGCGCCCTAGTCAAGATTGTAAAAAAAAAAACATTCAAAAATGTGGGGGAGATTCACAAGGAGTGGACAGCTGCTGGAGTCAGTGCTTCAAGATCCACCACCAAGAGACGCTAGAAAGACATGGGTTTCAACTGCCGCATACCTCGTGTCAAGCCACTGTTGACCAAGAAACAGCGCGAAAAGCGTCTCACCTGGGCTAAGGAAAAAAAGAGCTGGACTGCTGCTGAGTGGTCCAAAGTCATGCTTTCTGACGAAAGCAAATTTTGCATTTCCTTTGGAAATCCAGGTCCCAGAGTCTGGAGGAAGACAGGAGAGGCACAGGATCCACGTTGCCTGAAGTCTAGTGTAAAGTTTCCACCATCAGTGATGGTTTGGGGTGCCATGTCATCTGCTGGTGTCGGTCCACTCTGTTTCCTGAGATCCAGGGTCAACGCAGCCGTCTACCAGCAAGTTTTAGAGCACTTCATGCTTCCTGCTGCTGACCTGCTCTATGGAGATGGAGATTTCAGGTTCCAACAGGACTTGGCGCCTGCACACAGCGCAAAATCTACCCGTGCCTGGTTTACGGACCATGGTATTTCTGTTCTAAATTGGCCAGCCAACTCCCCTGACTTTAGCCCCATAGAAAATCTGTGGGGTATTGTGAAAAGGAAGATGCAGAATGCCAGACCCAACAACGCAGAAGAGTGGAAGGCCACTATCAGAGCAACCTGGGCTCTCATAACACCTGAGCAGTGCCAGAAACTCATCGACTCCATGCCACGCCGCATTAATGCAGTAATTGAGGCAAAAGGAGCTCAAACCAAGTATTGAGTATTGTACATGCTCATATTTTTCATTTTCATACTTTTCAGTTGGCCAACATTTCTAAAAAATCCCTTTTTTGTATTAGCCTTAAGTAATATTCTAATTTTGTGACACACGGAGTTTTGGATTTTCCTTTGTTGCCACTTCAAATCATCAAAATTAAATGAAATAAACATTTGAATGCATCAGTCTGTGTGCAATGAATAAATATAATGTACAAGTTACACCTTTTGAATGCAATTACTGAAATAAATCAAGTTTTTCTAAATATTCTAATTTACTGGCTTTTACCTGTATGTATATATATATATATATATACACACACACCATATATATACACCATATATATATATATATATATATATATATATATTATATATATATATATATATTCCTAATCTGTGTCGATATATGGTATAGACAGAGATTAGGAACAGACTTTTGGGGGGAGTATTAAAGAGATAAAATTATTAATATGAGAAAATTCATAGGAGAATAAAGTTAAAAATAAACAAAAGTGGTAATATTAGAAAAACGGCATATTATGAGAATGAGGCACATTTCCAGAATAGTCACAGTTTGCAGAACTATTTTAGTCCAGGAGTAATGGGGCCAGGTTAGATTCTTTTAATTTTTATTCTTTATGTCAATAAAGTCAGGAGAATGAAGCCAAAGGGATATGAAAACAAACTCTGAATATTACAAAAATATAAAGACTATGAATATTAAGTATATTCTGAGATTAAAGGCCCTGTGATACTGTTTAAGTGTCTGAGTCTAACAGCAGATATGCCACATTCAACATGGCGGACGCTCTGACGCATCCGCAGCATAGGCAGACCCTGCCCAACGAGGCGTCTACGTATATAATCTCTACGCTCATGCTGGCACTCAGGCTGCCTGCTGCCACTCATCTGGACTCCAGAGAAACAGGAGGACAACACGCAACTGATGATGTTACATCATCTTAGCCCCTTTTACACCGCCACCAACCCTATTTCTCACCACCAGGCTCCAATCTACTTCTGTAGAGAAAAATAAAGCACAGCTTCTCTCTGTCTGGGTAGCCCAGGCACCGCAGTTTATGATTAACTCAAAATGCCAAAAACATCCAGCCAAGATTTTAACATTTGATGTCTGTTATATGGAGATACCCCTCCCCCCCTGCCCCTAACTTAGTAAACACTTTATAGTGAATTTTCAGATGCGACAAACATGATTCAGTCTGCGGGAAATGACAGATTATCTGAGTTATAACCATGCAGTCACCCTGGCCAGGCTCGCCTATCAGCGGGCCTCTGCGGCTCCTGGCAAATCAAAGCAGAATTTAAATGGCCTCATAATCCTGATGAATTGACTGCAAAGGCAGAGCTTGGAGGTGTACTTTCTCACCTAAAATCATCGTAACTTTTTTTTGATAAATTAAGGTTATGAAATTGATTGGTTTGTAATTTCCTCATCTCCTTATTGCTTCTTACTCCACCCTTGTGGCAGACATTTCTTACAGCATGCAACCTCACCCCATCAACAAGCACTAAGAAAACTCGCAGATCAGTCTGGCTACTTTCCGTTAAAGAAAATTTGGAGCCGTTCACCAAACGAACGTCCAATCAGCGTTGGCTTTGAGGCGGGTTGAGGTGTGACGCAACGAGAAGCGCGACAGTTCAGTCTAAAGAACATGGCGGCTTCAGCCGATGAAACTAGCGTTAGCGTGGCTATCGAGCAAGTTTTATCGGAATTACAGAGTATTTCTTCACTGAAAGAAGAGCAAAACACTGCTCTGGAGGCTTTTCTCACAGGAAAAGATGTTTTTGCTCTTCTCCCAACTGGTTTCGGCAAGAGCTTGTGGTTGTGTTTTCGTCGTCGCTGTTGTCATATGCTTCGTTGATCTGATTGGTTTATTTGGCCCGTCTATTACCAACATAGGCCTATCAGCTAACCAGTATTTTCGCCTCTTCCCAAAATTACTTCAACGGAAGGTTTACAGATGGATATGCGGAGCAAATCCATCTGGCGGCGTCAGGTTAGACCAGAGCCCCAGGAAAGTGAAATTAGTCAGGTAAATGTGGATGGAAACATTACCAGTTATTTGCAAAGCCCCGAGCTTTTGAGTTGAAATGGACGAAGGGCTATAGTAAACTACAGCAGTGCAGTTTGAGTTAAAATCTATAACAGAGCCATTTTCACTCTAGCATGGGTCCTCGTATGTCTGTTTAGATGTGCTTTATGGCCAAATCTTTGTTCACATACATCACAACAGAAGCGTCTGTCCTGTATGGGATCTCATGTGTGTGTTTAAATGTGATTTTCGGCTAAATCGTTTTTCACATAGATCACAACAGAAAGGCTTCTGTCCTGTGTGGATTCTCATGTGTATGTTTAAATTTGTTTTTTGGCTAAATCTTTGTTCACATAGATCACAACAGAAAGGCTTCTGTCCTGTATGGATTCTCATGTGTACGTTTAAATTAGTTTTTCGGCTAAATCTTTGTCCACATAGATCACAAAAGAAAGGCTTCTGTCCTGTATGGATTTTTATGTGTTTGTTTAAAGTTCCTTTCTCGGTAAATCTTTGTCCACAGAGATCACAACAGAAAGGCTTCTGTCCTGTATGGATTCTCATGTGTGCGTTTAAATTTACTTTTCGGTTAGATCTGTGTCCACATACATCACAGCAGAAAGGCTTCTGTCCTGTATGGATCCTCATGTGTCTGTTTAAAGATAATTTTTGGCTAAATCTTTGTCCACATAGATCACAACAAAAAGGCTTCTGACCTGAATGGATCCTCGTGTGTCTGATTAAAGTTAATTTTTGGCTAAATTTTTGTCCACATAGATCACAACAGAAAGGCTTCTGACCTGTATGGATTCCCATGTGTGTGTTTAAATGTGATTTTTGTCTAAATCTTTGTCCACATAGATCACAACAGAAAGGTTTCTCTCCTGTGTGGATTCTCATGTGCATGTTTAAAGCGAATTTCCCACTAAATGTTTTGCCACAGTCTTTGCAGCTCAGCTTCCCTCCTGTCTGGACTTTCCTTCGTGACTCCACAATTTTCTTCTCTGTAGAACATTTCTTAAATCCAGAGTCTGACAAATGCTTCAGCTCAGAGACAGGGTGCTCTACATCACTGTCCTCTTCATCCTTCTCAGTGTATTCAGTCTCTAAAGAAAGGGAATTATCTCCATAATCTTGTATCCTGATGGATTCTTCTCCATCATTCTCTTCTGGAAGCTCTCCGTCTTTAATTTGGTCTGGATAAAGCTGTGGGAGCAGCAGAGGCTGTTCATCATCCAGAGTCTTTATGAGAGGAGCAGCGACTGGAAACCTGATGGCATTAATCACCTCCTTCCCATTGAGCTGCTCTCCTGGCAGACTGATGTAGACTTCCTTCTGTTCCTCCTTTATGTGGGGGGGCTTTGGGTCATGCAGGTCAGCATGTGGTTCTTCTTTAACAAGCAGCTTCTGCTGAACATCTGCAGGAAACATTGAAACACATTATGTACATTAGAAAGTATTTTGATCTCAACTTGAAGTGAGGCACAGACACACACATTAGTTAAATGTAATATCTGAATTAACTACTACTTTGTCGTATGTGTTGTTTATTTACAGTATTCACCCCGTTGGCATTTTCAGCTCGTTTCCTCACAACCTGCCAGATAAAATGTATTGCTGGATGACTGAGTTTGGATCAATTCATTTACAGAATACTGAGAAAAGAAAAACAAAATAAAATAGAAAACTTCAGCGTACATAACTGTTACAACTCCCTCACACCCCAAAAGTCAGGTCTTTGTAGAGCTACCTTTTTTAACCTTAAAGCTCTGATGACATGACATTGACATGTTTTGTAAACCAAAACGTTATCCTTGATGATCCCTGTAATATTTACAAGAGTTCCTGCATTACATTGTTATACTCAACTAACCACTGCCATTTGTGCAAATTAGAGAGATTTGTAGCGTCGCTTAGCGACTGAGGGTGGAAGCAGAAGTAACGTAAGCGCGAGAACGACTTCCAGAGCCGTTAATCCCAATAACAGCAGCGTCGTAGCAGACAGTTGGTAAAGTTTTCAGAGTTTTTTTGCTGACAATTTATGCCCATGGAGATGCATCATATTGCAGGTTTTTGTTCAAAGCCTCACAAGGACGGTGGTTGTTTAATTTTCCTGAGGATCCTCAGCAACGGTCAAAGTATATGAAGAAGGTCAGATGGACTGACAAGAATCTGTGTCTGCCCTGGGCTCCTTTGATTTTTTCCCACCTAAAAGAGTCCCTGGGTGATTCAGTCCAACACGACCGTGGGCTTCTTCACTATGGTGGTACCCAGTCTGAGCCTGGACCGAGCAGTAATCAGCAGGACCACACAGAGCGAGTGTGGAGACCGGTCTAGACTTCCAGCTGGACACCTCAGCCCAGAACTGCAGCTGGTGCAGCCAAGCCAGAGAAGATACAGGGAAGATCCGAGATCATATGTATGTAAAAGATTTAATTATTTATTGAGTATCACAGTCATGCCATAATTGGGATAGAAAAACTTTTGATGGAAATTATATTTTCCTCCATTGTCAACAATATCACTTTATTCTAAACAACTTAAGTTAAATCAGCCGTGATTATAATTATTAACTATTCAGATTATCTCAGGATTTATTGCAGGAATAAGTTTGTGTGAACAGTGATTTATTACAATAGATGGGACCAGACCCGGCTGCAGAAACAAATTACAGGGGGGGCATTCCATTTTTTTAGGGGGGCACACTTTAAAAAAAAAAAAAAAAAAAAAAAAAAAAAAAAAAAAAAAAAAAAAAAAAAAATATATATATATATATATATATATATATATATATATATATATATATATATATATATATATATATGCTTCAGGCTGAACAGTGGCTCTGTGACTACTGTAACGAACAAACAAATAGCAATAGTGTAGTCAGTGTTGCCAAATTAGGCAGGTTTCCAACCGATTAGGCTTTTGAACACATTGAGCTGGAAAAAAAATAGCTTATGGGCAGATAAAAAATTTCGGAAGCTTTTCATAACATTTGTTGGGCTTTTAGAAAGAATTACTAACAAAATATATCAAAATAGTCATTATCTATTTTTTAAATAAGTTGAATCTGTCGATTTGACATCATCAATGAATAATAGTTATAATGAATAATATTGTTATAATAAAACAAGAAAAGAATAATGGTTAATCAAGTGTTTGGTTAGTGTGAACGCCTAAGAGGGGTTGAGTTCTACTTATCAACTTAAAAATATTTCATGACTGCGTGTAAGAGAAATGTTTAATTGAGCTATACTGAGAGAAATTACGTTTATATTAAGGTAGATTTACAACTCATGTTGGGAAGCTATTTATAATTTATTTTTTTCCGGTTGATATATCCTGATTGTTAAAGAGATCTTGTGTGTATTTGGTTGTCTGATTGTACATTTTGTTTGGAGCCCATATGCGCAGTTTTTTTTCTTTGCTTCGGCGCAGTTGTGTGCTAATGGCATGTTCTTATGTGTTTAATAGTTCTGTGCTTTTAACATGAGAGAGTTTGAGATTTGGGCTTGTTTTTTTATTTTAAGTTGGGCAGGTTTTATGCTGGTTTGGGTTACTGGAAACTAACAGTGACATAGGGTAACCTGTAGCGCTGTGTCTTAAGTTAAAAGTCCAGCATAAGCTACACGCTAATAAAAATGAGCGCTGGTGTCAGGCTGAACACTGACTGAAGTAACAATTCTGACTAGAACAGGTTCTGTAATAGGGCTTGGGCGTCATGACGTAATTATTCGCGTGGCCGCCATATTGATGGCTTCCTTTACTGCTACTCAGACTACTGCCTATGACTACTGCGTACTTTACTCCCTCTCTCAGCCGTGTTTTAATTTGATTAATTTCACCTTAACTTCATTTCAACCATGGTAAACCGTTGCTGTATTGTGGGCTGTAACAGCGCAACACATGATCGCCATGGGAAAAACATAGAAACTGGTTAATTTTCCACCGCTTTCCTGCCTGGAGGCGCAACCACGGAGAACAAGCGTCAGAGATAACGAAGAGTCGTCGGCTCGCTTGGATCGCGGCTGTAAGACGACCGAATATAACTTTCCACAGTATCCCGATGTCAATGAGAGTGTGTTCCCTGCATTTTCATTCTGGTAAGTTAAAGATGCACGGTTTTATTTTATAGCCTACATTGTTTCTTTCCTTCAACCGCGACACCACATACATGCAAGAATGCGCGCCCAGAGACAGTTGATATAGGCTCAAATACGTGAGAAACCCAGAGGGTTTAGGGAGGGTTGGCAGTTAACGTTACTAACTACACCTTTGAAACACATAGCAGCTAGTTAAAAGTACATTACATGTGTGAGTGGTTGTTAGCACTAACGGTTAGCAGGTGCCAGAGCCCGTCTGAGCGCAGCTTACCTTTGTGCGAATTACTGTGTTCCCACTGTTTGCTGGCTTTAAGATCTGCAGCTCCTAAACCCATCCATTCGTAAACTGCACATGAGACTCCAAGGACTTGTAGCTTTGGAACTGTTCTGAAGTATAGGCGCTCACACCACAAACAAGGTAGCCGAAGACGTCCGATATGCAAAACGGTGCCAACAAGTCGTCGTCGGTGCTCCACTCATTGTTTGGAACTTCATATGGATCCACATTATTAATAATGCTGATTTTATCAACATACCGGTCCCTGGCTTCTCTATTTAATGTGTCCCGGTAAATTCCAGATCCTTTTCGGGATTTTAACATCTTTTTTCTATCTATTCTACTTCTACGTCTCTTCATTCAACAACGTTATGTCAGCGTTAAGTTAACGTTCGTGTAGCCATCAACATGGCCGCCACGTCCCACAATGCAACATGGATCCCAAGCCCTATTACAGCAGCTATGAGAACAAGGAGCAGAACAGCTTGTGCTCGTAGCTGTCCTAGCTAACCCTGCTAGCTGTCTAGCTAACCCTGCTAGCTGTCTAGCTAACCCTCCTAGCGTTAATGTTTACTCCAGTTTAGACTTCAGTGCTGGCATTTCAAACAGAAATTAATAATGCTCCTTCCAGCTCGCTCTCTGCTTCGTTGTCACTTCTTGTAATTGTTTGGTAATCAGACCAAATTTTCATCCCGCTCTACCGACACCAACGGTGACCACAACCGAACTACGGCGGCGACGACTGAAAGCTATGACTCGGTGTCCCGCCCCACTTCAGCTGTGATTGGCTAGCATGTTGCCGTCAGTCGTTGATTTGATTGGTTAAATTGTATGATTGGCACATCAAAGATAGTACTAAAAGGACGATGGCCACTCCGAGGTAAAAAAAAAAAAAAAGACAGCTTCCAGTCCAGGGCGGGCACAGCTGGCTCACAGGGCGGGCACGGCCCCCCAATGCCCGCCCATGCCGCCGGGTCTGGATGGGACCTTAAACTAATTTTTGCAGTGGCTCTTATGCACTATTCAAATTTTCTCCCTTTAGTTTATTTCTTGCTATGGTGCCATATTTCCATATATGTAGTTTTTTCTGTTCAGATGGCTATTCAGGTATTATTTATATTTCAGGTCTGCAGCAGAATTTGACAACGTTGTTGCTGGTGTAACTGAAGCTGCTAAGCTGTTATGTAACCCTAACCCCATATGATCAAATATATTGATCTCAATTACATTTAATTTATCTCTAATCTAGGTTGCATTGACATTGACAAAAAGCTTATGTCATTATGGATGAAAAGTTATTTCACATTGGTGGACTCTTTTTATATAGAATCATGATGAAACCTGTCACGTAAACATGTTGGGATAAAAACCAGAACTGCATCAGTCACAGCCAAATTCAAAGGGACAGAAATTTGTAAATTTATACTTTGTTTTTATTCTGCTAATGAATGAGTCAGATATTTTAAACAGTATTTATATTTAAGGACTTTACCCAAGTTTTTTGTTCTATTCAAATTAAATGCTCTCCACTAGTACTAAGTTCATACAATATGTTTTACTTTGTTTTTATTCTGTATCTTATATTGTTTTACATTATGCGTTATGAATATCGGAGAAATATTAAACTTGCTGCCCAACATAAGCTAATGCTAGCTGCTATTAGCTTTATGGACATGGGCAGCCCATTGACGGTGTTCTGCTGTTGTGTAGCAGTACAGAAAATTAAAAAAGGGAAACTAGGATCTTGGTTGAGTTTGTTCCAGCAGCAATCTCAGCTTTGTGTTTCCTGACAGACCAGCAGACTCTAATATAAACACTGAACCTAGCAAGTCAGGAGATATGTCGCTAGACCCTCTAGTCCACAGGTGTCAAACTCAAGGCCCGCGGGCTGAATCCGGCCCGTCAAGAAAAATTATCCGGCCCTCAAGAGCCAAAAAAAAAAAAAGGCATATCATGTCATAAAGTAGAGATGTAGAGAAGTGTATAAAGTGGCTAAAACTGTGCCTCCTGTAAGTCTAACTCACCCCAATACCAACTTTTTTTGCAGATAAACTATATAAATGGTGCCTAAGGGTGCTACTTTTATGTTAGTGTGCTTTTTTTATACTACTATGTGAACTGGAATGAAATTATGAAATGAAAAGTATCGTCTGCAACTGGCCCTTTTAATGACTTCATGACGCCAAAGTGGCCCCATAAAGAAATGAGTTTGACGCAGAGTCCAACCAAGCCGATATTTTGTCTGATTGGAAGTTAATGAATCCAGTGAGTTTTGGCATTTAGCTGCAACACGGACACACAAACAAAGTAAACAAATCCTTACTGTTGATAGGAGCAGCAGATAATGGAAACCTGGTATCAGTCTCCTCCTTCACAAGGAGCTGCTCTCCTTCCTGATGGACCCCGGGTTCCTCCTGTTCCTCCTTTATGTGGAGGAGCTCTGACTCCTGCTGCTCCCCCTCAGGACTCTGTTCTTCAGGAGCCTCTTCTTTAACATCTGCAGCCAACACTGAAACACATTACATGCTTTATGAACAACTAGATATTGACAATGTTACAACAATCGTAAAGATTCAATTTAGAAAAAAAGATTTGATTAGCAGAGTAAAAAAAAATGAACCTCAGGAACTGATGGTTTCAAACTAAAAATGATCACTGGTATCTTTAGTGTCATTCTGTTGTGGAAATTCAATGCAATTATTCTGTTAAAAGCATTTAATAACTGCTAAATTCTGAATCAGTTCATTTCTTATATTTTATAAATAATATTATACCGGTTAAGTTATTAGAGCCACTGTGGAAGGTCCAAAGAGCCACTTGTGGCTCCAAAGTCACAGTTTGCAGACCCCTACCAGAACGGGTTGGACAAGGAGAGCTTTAATGAGAGAAGCAGTCAAGGTGACAATGGCAACTCTGGAGGAGATGCAGAGATCAGCTGCTCAGGTGGATCAATCTGACTGCAGGACAACTTTTTTGGTGCATCACAAACACTTAGTATTTTATGGGCAAGTGGTGAGAAGATAGCCAGAAGAAGCCCTGTTGGAGTTTGTTACAACACATGTAACAAACTCCAATTTTGCTGGATTTTTTTTTTGTCCACTTGGTTGCATGTCAACTTGAGACTGAAACTGATCAAACTGCCAGTTTTTGATTACTACACAAACACTGTTCATCGCCCTGATCACTCTACCCATATATTATAGTAGCTGTATCATCAGTGGCCACATACAAGCGATAGCGTATTTTTAGAAACGTAACGTCACATCATGTGGTACGCGGTAGGACAAGCTTGCATAGTCCGCCACTGTTTCGCTGTAAAAGAGACGTGCGTTAGCCTAGGTTTTACTCGTTTAAACGACTGCTTTTTCCAAAATCTAAGACCATGGTTTTTAAACATTGTTGCTATGGAACGTGCAACAGCGACTCGAGGTACGCTGATCGGCCGCATATCAAGGATGTTTTCTTCAAGAGTGCCAAGGAGAAATGTGTGCGCTGGTACACCGGTGCGGTCGGCCTACATATGTAGCAAGCATTTTGTCGGAGGAAAGGGCCCAACCGAAGAACATCCTGACCCAATTCCAGCGAAATCAAGTAGTGAACAGGTAAGAGTATTTTGGTGGCCGACATGTTAATAATGAAGCGCCTGCTACCAGGATAGCATATAGGCTATCATGGTAGCAGGCGCTAACATGATACCCTGCTACCAGGATAGCTTACTCAAAAACATTTCAAATAAGACAAACATTAAACATATACCAATTCCTGGACGGTGATTACAAACAAAAAAAACGGCCGACGACGGCATGACCGCCGCACAGGAAAAAAACCCAAAGCTTATCGTTCGATCAACTCGGCCCGTTTTCCGGTCTTTTTAAGCCCTCGACACTCAAGCCATCGTTTGAGCTGAAGGTTGGTGTGTTCTTCGACAGTTCGACCAGTAAACCGTGCACCTGGGACATCGTCTTGGGAAAGTTTAATGGCTGCAAAGTCGGTCATATCGCTGGTTCTGTTGTGCGTGTAACAGCTGGTTGCTACGTGCGTTCTCTACCTGTATGTCCTACCTAAGCGGCAAAAGGGGCGTTGCTCTTGAGACGGTGACGTCGCGTGCGCGGTACGCTATTAAGATAGCAAGGGTTTAAAATAAGCGGTTTAAATAAAAACATGCAAAGACGTATTCAATATAAATAAATTATTTTCAGCCGTGTATGTGCCCAGTTATTAAATTGATGTATTTTAATTATTTTATTGGATTTTGCCACATAAACACATATTTTAGCTACTTTTGCTCCAATATTCACATTATTGACTAATTTACTTTTTCTGTATGTCATTTGAATTATGGCAGGAATAACCCTCCATATTAACAGCCAGAAGAAAACATGCAACTCTCTTTTTAAACAAGATAAACCAAAAAGCGTTGTTCAGAAAAACTTTACCCGGCAAGAAAAATAAGGAAAAGGCTAATGCTAAACTAGCATTAGCATATCTATGCTATAAACTCACTGAGCTATATAATATATATATAGCTCAGTGTATAAACTAAGCTAGCATTAGCACCCCCTATGTTACATGCTAAGCTAGCATTAGCACCTCCTATGCAGAGCTGCAGGCTTTAGCCAGTTTTCTGGAGGAAACCCTGCAACGAGTTCTGATGAAGAGGAGGAATCCATCAGCTGCTGAAAACGGCTCCTAAACTTTAGCTCCATCCACACAGTTAGCATGAAGAAGGAAATCTCCAAACCTGATGGGTCCTGCAGAACTCTGGGCTGGAAAACATCCCCCATCATTGGTGTCTCCTCTGCTGCGTCCTGCCGCTCTTTGAGCTCCTGCTTCCCTCCAGTTTCTCCGCTGTGCCTCCAGCTGCTGGACTTCTTTCCAGACTTCATCGCCTGCAGCAGCTGCTGCTTTCTTTCAGCTTCACTCCCGCTTCTGGCCTCACAGCAAAACAAGGACAAAGAACCAGGAGTTATCTACGTGGGTGTGGGTTTGGAAAGAGAGGAGTCGCAGCCGGACTCTTCCCGAAAGGGCAATCCGTACCGTCTTCTTCTTTTGATGTTTAATGGCGGTTGGCAACAAACTTTTAGCAGTATTATCGCCACTTACTGGTATGGAGTGTGGTTCTTGATGGATTATCTATTTATCTCTATATAAATATATAGCTATATACCATATCTATATATCTTAGTATTCTACTCATTTATTTATATATATATATATATATATATATATATATATATATATATATATATATATATATATATATATATATACACACACACACACACACACACATATATATATACACACATATATACAGTGTTGGGCAAGTTACTTTGAAAAAGTAATTAGTTATAGTTACTAGTTACTTCTCCCAAAAAGTAACTGAGTTACTAACTGAGTTACTCCACAATAAAAGTAACTAGTTACTAGTAAAAGTAACTATTGCGTTACTTTTTCGTTTATGGCTTTTTTATTTATTTTTTTACAAATTATTTGCTGACATGCCCATTCATTGCACCCCCCCCCCCCCCATACGCACACACACACACATTTTGTGTTGAACAGTGAAGTGTGGTGAAAGCAGCTTTAATTCTCCATCACATAACTTTCATATCACGCATGCATTGACTTTTTCAACAATTTTCTCTTGCGGTTTTCAGCAGCAACGGCGTTGTTTCTTATGGTTTAATATTGTCCATATGCCTTCTTTAAATATTTCTAATTCTACTCGCAGGACATGCGCAATTCCAAACTTATTTCCTGTCATTGCCATGGTGAATCACGTTATTTGCGTTCCAGTGATCGGGATTTTTTTCATGCTCACGTTAAAAGGTCGGTCGGGCGCTGTGTTTAGTTACCTGACTGATATCATCTGTTCTGAAATCGGACATGCTGAGAACAGGGCCGGATTATCCATAAGGGCCAGTGGGCCAGTGCCCAGGGGCACCAACCATGGGGGGGCACCACATGACACATGCTTTAAAAATATATTTTTCATAAATTGTTATATTATTTACTTGAAATTGTTGAAAGACCATGCATTATTCGTTTTGTGAACACTGATGTCACAATAATAATAAATGATAAATAAATCAAGATTTTTTTGATTTCAACATTTTAAAATGAGATATTTGAATATTGCTCACTGCTCATATGCCTACATGTAGTTGTGTAAGTTAGTAAATAGTAAAGAAATCCCCTTGATTATGTCTGATGTTTTTGACCGGAGGACAGCACGGGTAAGGGGGGGGGGGGCTTTGAGGTATAGTGCCCAGGGGCACCACATTGTCTTGGGCCTGGCTGAGAATGACAAAGGGAGGAAGAGCTGCTCAGAGTTGCAGCTTTCTACTCAGTGTAGATCAGCCGTTTTTTCTGAAACGACTGTGCAGCATAGCTTTGCTGTGCGCGCTGAATCCAGATGCTCTGCGCGAATGCACACGCGCGCAGTTTAGAAGAAACATAAACAGTTTGGCGCTTCAGTCAGTTCAAACAGTTCCTGTATCGGTCACGTAGCGCATACGCGCGTCCACACAGGTTTTGCTCTACGAACTAGACTCATACGCCGACGCATCCGTGTTGCCGGACCCATGTTCTTGTCCTTTTCGCTGTTTAACTCAAAATAACGTGCTTACCTCCAAGAATCAAACGCTGTCTTCTCGCCCATCTTGCCGCGGTACAAACACAAGTAGCTTACACACACAGGTGCGCGCGCACACACACACACACAGAGGCAAGGAGCAGGGTACAGACGCAAGCAGCCGCATCTGACTAAATGCAGAAAAGCCGGGACTTCACTTTCCTTATCGAGGGAAATTCTTAAAGTAACGGAGTAACGAGTGCTTATTTTGGAAAATAACGGAGTCACTGATTACTGAATTCGCAAAACTAACGCGTTAGATTACTCGTTACTGAAAAAAACTAATAAGAGTACTCTAACGCGTTACTTATAACGCGTTACCCCCAACACTGCATATATATATATATATATATATATACAGTGTTGGGGAGTAACGGATTACATGTAATGACGTTACGTAATTTAATTACAAAAAAAGAGTAACTGTAATTCGTTACAGTTACAATGAGAAAATATGTAATTCAGTTACAGTTACTTCCGAAAATATTAAGAATTACAAATTTAGTTACATTTTTTTAAAAATATAAAGAAAAACCTTTGCGAAATATGTAATGATAGTTTTATTGCTTCGCGCCCTGTATCGCCGTTTCCCGCTACGGCTCCTTGTCTCTATCACTCTGATGATCCATCCTGTGCTGGTGGAGCCTTCTGAAAGAACAGCAAGCGAGCGGACGTTTCACGGTTTTATTTGGCTTCATTTTAAGGAAGAGAAAGATGCAACAAGGCGCTTTGCAATCATGCAGTCTCTTGTTATTCAATCACACACAACAATAAACCGTGAGAGCCGACGTGTGTTGTGAAACTGCAAAACTTTGTCTTAAGCGGAAAATCAAACGCGCGTCTACACAGCTCAGCGTTCACAGTGTTGCGTTCGTGAGCGTCGGAAAGCTATGGTGCATTAAGGAGCATGGGACATTTCAGTTTTACAACGAAAAAGGCAGAAAACGGAACAGAACTTAACTCATACAATAATGTATTTATCCAGAAACAGTGTGGGCTTTCTTACAATACTGAATGCTCTATAATTGTATTTCTGTTATTTTTCATTATGCACATCTGCTAGCTTTTTATTCTAAAAAATCTATAATATTACAGCAGCAAATTATCAAAGTTTTTCAAAGCCAGTTTAAAAGCTCCAAATGGGGCTTCAGATCATACAGCAACAATTGTGCTGTCATTGTTTTACAGGGAAGAATTTGCATTTGCTGACTCTTGTCCTTTAACTACTGATGGATATACAGGAATAAAGTCATACAAGTGTCAATTCCTCTGAGATAGCAGGGGATGCAATTTTTGGCAAGGAGTTGCCGAAAAATCCATCCTCCTTGTTTTAAACTTAAAAATCGTCACACACACATGAAACTTTTTCATTAAACGGATGCCTTCTCCATTAGATTTATAAGTAACTGTCACAACAAACTTACATTTTCTTGTATTCTAAACAACTCACCTAGTGTATTTAAGTTTGTTCGTATATTCATTTTTCATTTAAACAAAGATAAATGTTACTGCAGTTGCACATTTACTGTGGATAGAGGGGAAGGAAAGACTGGTCTTTGGGAAGAGTTCAATAAGGTGACCGCTGTAGGAAAGAAGTGGTTTCTGAACCTGCTTGTGTTAGTCTGCAAACTGCGTAAATGGTAGAGCCTGGGGGAGGAGCAGAAAAGAGTATGGCCCGATGAGAGGAGTCTGAGAAAATCTTACATGCCTGGTGCTGGCATCTCTTCTTGTGGACATCCTGTGATTGCCTGTCTGCAGTTCCCTTTCAGCTTAGTGCTTTTTTAAGGTTCACATTCAGTTCTCAAAAATTAAATGTTGAACATGGGTCAATACTCATTAAAACCTTAAAGTAATCAAAAAGTAATCAAAAGTAATTAGTTACATTACTTTTTAAAAGTAATCGAAAAAGTTACACTACAATTACATTTTAAACAAAGTAACTTGTAACTGTAACAGATTACATTTTTAAAGTAACTTACCCAACACTGTATATATATATATATATATATATATATATATATATATATATATATATATATATATATATATATATATATATATATACGTTGCTGATCAATGTTTCTACTATCGATACATTTCCCCTTTTAAACAAACGCATGAACGCGCAGTTATCTCAGATAACTCAATCCAGCCATACTAATCGTAAACAACAGGTGTGTTGGAAGAACCCAATTAGCCGGATCAGGATTATCTTGAATGTGTCATTTGATCTCGGATGTTTTAAGCAACGTACGAAGAACGGACCCAAGAGCTCCTCGTCGTCTGTAGCGTTTGTTTTCCTCTGGGTCGAATTTCGAATGAGAGATTGAAGCGGGGCTTTTATTCTGGAAACCGGAAGCAGCAGGATGTCAGTCCGTTGTTTTAAACATAGATATCCATAATAAAGGCTAGATGTCTTACGGCGGAGTCTCAAACGTCATCACCGGCGGCCATCTTGCCTCAGGCAAGCTTTCTGGCGTGCTCTGTGGTACCTAATGTAAGGTGAGTGATCAGCACGAACACAAATACTCTTATCTCATTGAATTCTTAACGGATTTACAAACAGTTTGGTTTCTTACAAACGTTATGAACGTGGCTATAATTCTTGATGCTTGAACATGTCGAAATTGCAGATTTTCTTGTCGAAAAATGACTTAATCATGCAGCATAGTTGTGCATCACGGCTACTTGCGCAAGTTATCAAGGCTGAGACCACTGGTCAATTATATAGGTTTTACTGACACCAATAACGATTGTATGACAATTAATCTTTGGTGTAAATTTGAGGGAAATCAATCTCACAATGGTCCAAAAAGATAAATGTTCCCTTAATTTCCCCATGGTTATTATAAATTATTTTAATATACCAACTCTTATTTCAGGATTTGTTGTGCGACGGGCTCTGAAAAAGCTGTCCTGTGATGTCTGCCGTGCCAGCTTGGTAACAGATGCTGCATCTGCCATCAAGGACCAGAGCTACCACCTGCTGAAGTTAAAAAACAATGGAGGTCCGGTGATTCCATCAGAAGGCACAGTGATGGTAGTCAGGGCAGCAGAGTGGGTCATTCGTCAGACCTCATGTACCAGACGATCACAGCCCATCAAAGTGCTAGAGGTCGTGTACATTGTAAGGAAGAGGATAGGGTCAGAGGATGTGTTTGTGCTCAGAGAGCACATCGGAGAAACACAGTATGGCATAGACAGCCACCACCATACGCTGTTAACGTTGGTTGTGTCCTTGTTTTTTAAGTTAAGGCTGCACCACATTGCCAAAATAACTAACCTTATCTTACAGAGCAACAACATGCAACAGAAGCTCAATAAAACCGTCCTTTTCAAAGGGCATTAGCCAAGCTATGTTTTTTGGGTCATTTTTTAAATCTCTGTCTTCCATGTGTATACCATCACAGTAGTGTAGATGGGGATTTCAACATGCTACATCTATATATACTTGTGAAGGGGACTATTGTACCAATTTTAATAGCAAATAAATGTCACTTTAATAATGGTTTAAAAATAGGAACTTTTGTGTAATTACTTCTGATATATAATCCGAATAGTCTACATGAAACTTCAAAGTATTACCTTTAATTTGAAACCTGGATTATGCTTCTACACCAAGAGGTTGCCACACAATAAGCTTTTTTTGTCAGTATTTCATATTTTATTATAACAGTAATATTCATATTATAAAAGTATGTATGTAAATATAAATAAATTAGGACTGTGAAATAATTAATCACACCCAAATAAAAGTGTTTAATGTTGCCATTCTGTACACTGAGTTTTAATAGCCCATATTTATTTAACATAAATACCTTGTGCATGTGTATATTTATTGCACCTGTAAGTTTTATTCAATGTTCTTTTCATTCCATGGTTATAATTATTCATAAGTGTGCAGTGTCATAACTACATGTCTGACTTTTGTTTAACAAACCAAACAGTTTGAGAATCGTTAGACAATTGAGGACGTTATGGTTATTTAAGTACATGCGCCGTTGAAACGCAATGTTACGAATGAGCGAGCTGCCTGTGGCAAGATGGCCGCCACGTGCGGACGTCGACCCCCATTGGCCAGCAGCGCGGACGAGACATCTAGCCTTTATTATGGATATCTATGGTTTTAAAGGTTCCTGAGTGTCGTGGTGTGAGTCCCGGCATAGACATATATATAAAGACATATTATATTATGTCTATGAGTCCCGGTGGCTGTTAGAGTTTCGGTCCTGGTGAATCCGGAGCCCATTCATGTTCTGGGTGTAAATATGTTCAGCTGTAGCTCTGTTGTTAGTCGCCAGTGATTTTACAGAAACTTTTTAAACGTCATTGTTCATCATTAAGCTCCAAGATTTCTGTTGATTTTTACTCCTTCCTTAGACTTAGACTAGACTTCGACTTCAACTTAGACTTAGACAACTTTATTTGTCATTTTGTATGCACAGAGTGCGTACAGAACGAAATTTCGTTGCACACATCTTGTAAATAGCAGTAAAAATTAAATTAAATTACAGTATAAGGTGCAGCAGTGATTTAAAAGTAAACAATTTAAATGTAGACAATGCAGGAGAAGTCACAGTGTACAGGTAAGCATTTAAAAAAAAAAAATTATATGTACAGAATTTGATTGTGCAAAGGGCATTTGTGCAAGAATGCATTTAGACGAATTGCTGTCAGGTTTATTCAGCTCCTCTACCAATAACAGAGGTAAAGGAAGCGGTTTGTACACAAGGGAGGTGACACAGCCAGACTGCATGGAGCCCATTCCCTCAGAACCAGGATCAGAACCAGCTGGGTTTGATCCAGCCTGTCATCAGTTCACTAGAAGCATCTGAGTATCTGATTGTAAACGCTGCCCTCAGTCCTGAGTTAAAGCTGCTGGTTCTGACTGGGTTTAAAGGTCCAGGTGAAAACAGTAAAGTAGTCAACATTAAGTCAGACTGGGCCTTTTTTAAAACACATGGTGCAGTTCTTTGCTTAGAGTCATAAACAGCCACGCCTCGGTGAGATATATTTATGTACACTGGAGAAAAATGTAATAAAATAATGGAAAACTAACTGACTTTTCATTCATTATTATTAATATTATTATTATTATTGTTTACTATAAATGTTTTTAAAACTTTTCTGGCTTCCAGGACATTATTTTATTTTATATTTACATAATGTTGATGTATATAGAAATTTAACCTCTTGTATATTTCAATGCAGGGTTTTCCAAAATGGGGGTGTGATGATTGCTTGCTGATGTGCTAAAATGATTAAATATTTCCCTATTTGTTAAACCGAAAGCAAACTACAGGATGCACAACATTCCTTATTTTAGCAAACGTTTAGCAATTGAGAAAGAATGACTGTCATGATCTATCTATCTATCTATCTATCTATCTATCTATCTATCTATCTATCTATCTATCTATCTATCTATCTATCTATCTATCTATCTATCTATCTATCTATCTATCTATCTATCTATGTTAAAGTGGGTCATCAGTCTCTGTCACTGTTATTCTGAGGGTCGTGGGCTGAAAACCTTCAGAACTCTTGTTTTAGTGCTAATTCAAACTTTACCTTTTATTTAATTGCATAACTTTTACAAATTGATTTAAATTTGACTTTTATTCCTCTTCAACACGTCTGTTTCCTCACCAGGTCAGTAGCTCTTCAGTATTTTGCAAATGTCCACCTATTTTATTTACATTTCATGAACTGGACCAGAATCAGAACTCTGGGCGGTGTTGGACCTTCCCAGGCTTCAAACTCAATGTACTGGATGGAAAGATTTTAAGAGTTAATTTGATCGTTTTAAAACATGGACCATTTCCAGCATGTGAGGACAGACTGGGAGAAATGAATCCCTCCCAGCTGAAAAACTCAGTTCTTCATGTTCTGAGGGGAAACTGGCTTCTGAATTGAAGCCAGAGAAGAAGCTGTGGAGCAAAACCCAGCTGCTCAGAGTTCAGGGGTCCGTTCTTCGTACGTCGCTAACTCAGTTAGCAGGATTTCATTGTTGACGATTTGGCATGATCTTGGATCGTTTGGTTCTTCGAAAGACATCCTGCACTTGTTGTCATAGCAACATGTGCGCCACCTTAAGCCTGCTCGAGAGTAGGCTTATTTCATGTAAACAAGATTAGATCACGGCTGTATAAGCGGAGGAGATAGGGAAGTCTGCCGTAGCCATAGTTGCGGAACGTGCAAGAATAATTTGCAGAGTTTTCCGAATTAATCGCGTATTGCGCAATAGACAGGATCCTTTAGCGCAGCGCGACAGTGTAATTGTAGAGAGATTTTCTTGGTGGCTGTTATAAACAGACAAACACATAATTTAACAGTGGCTTTTAAAGAGGAAAAAGTGGTGTTGGAGCCATAAATCTAAAATATTTAAGTTATTTGTATGATGGTTTGCTTTTTATTTTTATCCTATTCAGTAAGAAGATTTGTTCGGGCCATTTTATTGTGAAGTTTAGTTTACTTTGAAAGGCTTGCTTCCTGTCCAGCCGTATATTGTATTAGAAAAAACTATGGATGGATTATCTAGCCACGGAGCAATACAGTTTTACCGTGTAAACTGTGGATGACTTGGAAAAGGAAAATTTTAATTTTTTATGGATAAAGATTTTATTTTGTTAAAATTCCCAGTTTGCACATGTCCTTTACTTCCCGTGTCTAAGGAATGACACTGAAATTTGGATCTCTTGACATAACAAGTGCCTTTTTAAAATAAAGTATAATAATTAAAGGCTACCATTTTGTAGAATATTCTTGTATTTCACTTTTACTTGTCCCCATGTTCTAGTGGGTCCGGTGGAGGCTCTGACATAAAAGAACAAAGTAAATATGAGATTATTAAAATGCAAAACTTCATACTGTAGAAAGTGATAGAAACATCTACCATGGACAGTATTTACGCATTAATTTGTCTGCTGCTTTTTGCCAGCCCTCTCTCCTGGCTTTAACAGATTTTGAGGTGTTTTAATTGATGACTCAAATTCGGCATAACCTTCCAAGCTCTTGTTCTGCTTGGGAGAAAAACTGTGGGCGTTCTTTGGCCATGCTGAACAGCCAATAGCAGCGTTGCTGATCATTGTTTCTACTATCGATACATTTCCCCTTTTAAACAAACGCATGAACGCGCAGTTATCTCAGATAACTCAATCCAACCATACTAATCGTAAACAACAGGTGTGTTCGAAGAACCCAATTAGCCGGATCATGATTAGCCGGATGAAATCATCTTGGATGTGTCATTTGATCTCGGATGTTTTAAGCAACGTACGAAGAACGGACCCCAGGGGTCCGTTCTTTGTACGTCGCTAACTCAGTTAGCAGGATTTCATTGTTGACGATTTGGCATGATCTTGGATCGTTTGGTTCTTAGAAAGACATCCTGCACTTGTTGTCATAGCAACATGTGCGCCACCTTAAGCCTGCTCGAGAGCAGGCTTATTTCATGTAAACAAGATTAGATCACGGCTGTATAAGCGGAGGAGATAGGGAAGTCTGCCGTAGCCATGTCCATTTTTACGACTGCAACCTGTTGCGGAAGGTGCAAGAATAATTTGCAGAGTTTTTCGAATTAATCGCGTATTGCGCAATAGACAGGATCCTTTAGCGCAGCGCGACAGTAGAGAGATTTTCTTGGTGGCTGTTATAAACAGACACATCATTTGACAGTGGCTTTTAAAGAGGAAAAAGTGGTGTTGGAGCCATAAATCTAAAATATTTAAGTTATTTGTATGATGGTTTGCTTTTTATTTGTATCCTATTCAGTAAGAAGATTTGTTCGGGCCATTTTATTGTGAAGTTTAGTTTACTTTGAAAGGCTTGCTTCCTGTCCAGCCGTATATTGTATTAGAAAAAACTATGGATGGATTATCTAGCCACGGAGCAATACAGTTTTACCGTGTAAACTGTGGATGACTTGGAAAAGGAAAATGTTCATTTTTTATGGATAAAGATTTTTTTTGTTAAAATTCCCAGTTTGCACATGTCCTTTACTTCCCGTGTCTAAGGAATGACACTGAAATTTGGATCTCTTGACATAACAAGTGCCTTTTTAAAATAAAGTATAATAATTAAAGGCTACCATTTTGTAGAATATTCTTGTATTTCACTTTTACTTGTCCCCATGTTCTAGTGGGTCCCGTGGAGGCTCTGACATAAAAGAACAAAGTAAATATGAGATTATTAAAATGCAAAAATTCATACTTTAGAAAGTGATAGAAACATCTACCATGGACAGTATTTACGCATTAATTTGTCTGCTGCTTTTTGCCAGCCCTCTCTCCTGGCTTTAACAGATGTTGAGGTGTTTTAATTAATGACTCAAATTCGGCATAACCTTCCAAGCTCTTGTTCTGCTTGGGAGAAAAACTGTGGGCGTTCTTTGGCCATGCTGAACAGCCAATAGCAGCGTTGCTGATCATTGTTTCTACTATCGATACATTTCCCCTTTTAAACAAACGCATGAACGCGCCGTTGTTTCAGATAACTCAATCCAGCCATACTAATCATAAACAGCAGGTGTGTTCGAAGAACCCAATTAGCCGGATCATGATTAGCCGGATGAAATCATCTTGGATGTGTCATTTGATCTTGGATGTTTTAAGCAACGTACAAAGAACGGACCCCTGGTTGGACCTGCTGGGCTGTTTTCCAGGATGAGACGAAGGTTTGGGATGTCAACGCCCCTTTTTCAGATGATGATGCCTCCTTTTGCAGAAAGCGACTCTCAAGTCTTCTTACTCCCTGAGCGAGTAGCTCAGGGAGTAAGAAGACATGCTGGTTGGCGTACTGTTATCTAAAGGTTGCAGGTTCAACTCCAGAGGGCATCTTGCTGCTTTTTGCTTTCAATAGAGGGAAATTGGAGGTAAAAGTGGTCTAGTCCAGGAGGTGAACCTGCAACCTGTGACTCTGTAGCTCACTTCTTACTCCTCTGAGCCACTGCTCATCACACTAGAAAGGGTTTTCTTTTTGGACTAGTCCATAACTTCAGAATTAAACATTAAAAGGCCAGCACGGCATGCAGAGTCACATTTCATCATAGAAAATAAAACATGTTAAAACTGAGTTTTGTTAGTCCTCAGCAGAGTGAAGGAGGTTAGTTGACCCAACTAGAGGAACCTGAACATGATGAGGGAACACAGAGCGTACGGGCAGAACCACCAGCAGGGAAGTGGGCTTGGAGCCTTAAAGACGGATGCAGGAACAGCAGCAGAGGGAGACGTCTTCAGCTTTCATCCTGAAAGTCTGAACTCATCTGTAGAGACGACCAAAAACCCGTTAGTTTGACTTTTTATCACAGAGGAGATAAAAATAGATGTTCGTTGTTCAGAAGAACCGGTTCAGTTAACGTGGATCGTTCACGTTCACAGTTCCTCTCCTAGAACCTCTGATCAACAATAAACCAGCTGGTGGTCCTGGTTCTGAAGCAGCCTCAGATTAAGGCTGTAACTAACGTTTATTTTAATAATCAATGAATCTGTCGATTATTTTTATGATTAATCGATGAATCGGACAAAAACAGTTTTATTTCCACTTCTTTTTTACAATATTTAACAAATAAAGAAGTTTATGTTGACTAGATTGTAAGTCAGTCATTTAATAGTCAATGTTGTCTATATGAACAGCGACTTAACAACAATAGTGAATCTGTAAAACCGGTGTCAAATGCAGTTTGGCTGAATCTCACCCTTGTGCACGTAGGGGGAAATAATTGGGCATAACAATGCAACCAGAGCAGAAACACCGCCTCTGAATAATAATTAAACCAGCAGCTCATTATATAGACTGTTTCAGCACAAACTGCATTTTATGTAAATACTACATGCTACATTTGTCCCTCTAAATATTTTACTTCAAATTTTTATTTGAAGAGTGAAAAAGAGTGTTAGATATTTAATAGTTTTTATTTGTTCTGAAAGTTTTAACATTTTTGAGAATGACCTTTAGGGATGCTTATGTCTTGTTTTCTGTAAGTGTTTTTAATTTGAGTCTGCCTCTCATCATTCTGAGCATCTCACCAAAATTTACATCATAACAATAAAGACTCTTGATTCTTGAAAAGTTAGTTCAGAGCCCTGCTCCTCTCTCCCATACAGTACCTTCACTCAGACTTTGCCACCAAATTAAAACTTAAACCTTAATAAACAAATTATTACCCTCACAATGAAGTTGTATTCCGATTGAGAGGGCTGGTTTATGATCCAAAATCTGACCAGGGTCCATCTAAACTCATGAATTTACAGTGCCTACATGTGGAGGATGGGGCCATAACGAGCAGCAGCGCAGAACATTTTGGGATGATCTGAATTTCCTCCCGCTTTCTAAACAGCAACAGCAGGAGCTCTCAGCCATCTCAGAACCAGCTGCGGGTCCATTCTGTGCAGTCAGAACAGTCAGAACCAACGCACCGCTGCGTTTATTCTTTTTTCTTCTGCGTGAAGAAGTATAAAACGTCTACAGTTTTATGGAAATTCAATCACTGCTAACTTCAGAGACTTTCTCCTAAATAAATTTTGGTGCAAAAAACGCACGTCATGATCAAATCATATTTATTTTGAGCCCATATAAACGGTGCTTTCGGAATACTTTCTTTCCTTTTAATCCGAACACGTTCAATCCGATCAGGGAAAGTTGGGCATGTAAACAAGCTCCTGTGATTAACCGGCTAACAAGCTAAGAGCCGCATTATGAGCAGACGTTCAGGTGGCACCCTGAATGAAGCACAAACTTCGACTCCGCTGGACTCCTCTAACAGCCCGGAGCCAAGCGCTGTCGGTATTACCTCACTTTGAAACAGAACAAACGTAAAATATTGTAACGACTTACCCTGCCATTGAGCTTCCATCGCCTTCATCAATGACTCCTTGTTGTTTCAGCTCCTGCATCATCACTGTGGTGTTCCCATGCCATGTTAAGTCTCGCATGTTCCTTTTTTTGGACCGCAACATGCTCCCTATCTTTTGAGGACTTTGTTCAAGCCGTGTTCTCTGTTTCTTCATTAGTAGAATTTACTACAAAAAATTAAAAATTAGTATCTCGCTGCATTCAACTCGCTCTGCAGCCAAAGCTTTGACACTCCTCTGCTGGTGAGGTAAACCGAGCTGCGGCATGGCGAGTTACGCATTAATTGCCCGTGATAATGAATCGATGATTAAATTGTTACCGACCCTTTTAATTGTCGATTATCGAGTTTATCGTTTCTTTGTTGCAGCCCTAGCCCAGCACATCCGTGTCTGGATGTTCTAAACACCGTCGGTTCTACACCAGCTGTAACGGGTCGCACACCGTCCATAAAGGTCCGTAGGACATTTCCCCAGAAATCTTGAGAGATCAAGACGTTTCTGGTAAATGTGAGACGAGTGTTTGTGTTCTGAGTCAGAACAGGTTCTGGACATGGAGGCCACGTTTAGCCATCCGAGCGTTGACCTGTGACCTTAACGGATGCCTGCAGAGCTTTAAATGTTGTTCTGGGGCCTCCTGGATGAGGCGCTGATGAGCTCTTGGAGTAGTTTTGGTGGGTCAGCCAATCCTGGGAAGGTTCTCCACTGTTCCAATGTTCTCTTCATGTGTGGAGAACGGTTTTAAGAGGTTCTCTGGACTCCAAAGGCTTAGAACAATGTTAATAACCCCCTCCAGACTCACAGATGTCAATAACTTTATCTCATCTGATTCTTTAGGCTGATGTGTTGCTTCTGGGGATCCTCCTGCCTACTCTGTACCGCCAGACAGGTCCTATCAAACGGGTTTTCTTGGTTCTACAGGCTGTAATCGGACCTAGTTACCTTTGCGTTAGATTTCAATGCTTTCATTCCTCACATCACCGCACAGTACTAAAGGGACGTAAAGTCTGCACAAAGGTCTGAAGCTCTAAAAGCAGCTCGGATAAAAATCCGATGCTGACCCAGAGAACGTCACATCAGTAGGAGACAACACGGTTGGTTATGCTATACTGTTATGGGAATATTATTCTGAAGTCACAATGGCCTCACACCACTCGGACATGTGAGCACAGCCCTGCTGATAGCCAAGGTCAAATGATGTGTAGTTCTTGTGCGGGAGGATGATTGCCTGGGATATGACTGTTTCGTCTCATGCCAAGGCCAATGTCGGGTATTAGGGGAGCCGAGAGAGTGGAGAGACAGAGACAGGGCAGACAGCCTGGTGGCCGGATCGTGGGCTTCGATTACTTTCCATCTATGGGATCTCTGCTCTGTTTCTCAATAAAAGTGCTGTAACTTCATCACTCCACGTTTCCTTATTCAATAAGAAAATATATCAGGACTTGGGAAATAAAACAATGATTAACTCTGTCTTTGACATGATGTGACCTCACACCAGTAGAGAGGGACATGTCAAAGGAACATCCAACCAAAACAAACACCTGCTTTATCTCAGGTGGACCAACTGCAGAACAAATTTATTTTCTTTGCTTCGCTTTAATACATATACAGTCGACTATGCTATTTTTAGACACAGGTTCAGCAGGAATCCATTTTGGCACAACTTTTATTTAAATTTCTTAGAGACATTTTTTCAGTGCTAATTAAGTCAATTGAATTTAGTTTATCTAAATATCGGCAATTAACAGTAAATGTCATCTCAGGGCACTTTATATTATTTGATTGAACTGACTTTGTAGACAGAACATAATCCAGACCTGAAAGCAGAGCTGTAGTTTAACACACTTCTCTGCAGCTTCAGTACTGCTACCCACCCATTTTCACACTGAGACAGTGTCTCGGCCACGACCAAAGCCAAACAGATTAAAAACAAATCGAAAGCAGGAGCAAATCATAATTTTTTTAATTCAAATAAATTCATTTTTATAATTAATACAACTCTGAATGAAAAGATTTAATAAATAAATGTGGTTTATTGAACAATACATCTCTCTGTTCAAAAACTTTGTTAGATTTGTGGTAATCAGATTTATTTCGTCTCACATAAACCTGTCTGCAGCAAGATTATGTTCGTATCAATGAGTCATTTACTAAGGAAATTGAGAAACATTTATTTTTTCGCAGTTAATGGCCCAATGAATGAAGACAAAAGTGAGTGGGTCTGCATACATTTGAGCAAAACAAATTCAATCTAGGATAATTTTAAAGGCTACATTAAGGTTATCAAATTCAGGGTAAACATGAATGTTAACATCCCCTCACTTTAATTTTTTAATGATAATAACAACATATTCAACAGCATTTAATTTTAATCCATTTTAAATTCAGTCCAAACTAACAAATAATCAACACCTTCAGTACACACATCAAACAGAAGAAATTATGTAACTTTTTCCCCACAGTAACAAAATCAACTAACTGTGTGGCCCCAGTAGCTACATAAAAACAATTACATATAAACAGTTCCCCTGTGGCCTAACCACACAGTCACAGTGAACTGCATGCAGGCTAGCGCATAACCAAATGTCTCAAGTGGGACTGCTGCAGAGACTATTGTCAGAAGGTTCTGGACTTACTGGAACAGACAACTTCTGATGGCTGTTTTGTTGTTGTTCTGGAGACTGAATCCGAACTGTGCCGACACTGTGCCAAAGTTTTGAAATCAATGAACATTTCTCCAAGTGAAGTCATCAGAAGTCAGCAAGACTCGCTGATCCTGACCCTGCAAGCACCCGCTTCAGTGGTAGGAGATCCTGCAGTAGATGAAGGAAATCCTGCAGCATGCACTCCTTCTGCACCACTGGATCACCGTTTAAAACAAAACGGTCAATGACGGAAAATATTCTGTTAACATGACCCCTGGTTGACAGCATCATGTTGTGGGGTTATTTTGCCGCAGGAGGGACTGGTGCAGTTCACTAAATAGATGGCACCATGACCAAAGAGCATTATGTGGGAATTCTGAAGCAACTCCTGAAGACATCTGCAAAAACATTATAGCTCGGGCACAAATACTTTCCAAATGGATAATGATTCGAAGCATACAGCCAAACTGGTTAAAAACTGAATAAAGGGTAACAAATTCAATTTTTTGGAGTGTTCATCACAAAACACTGATGTTAATCCTTTTGAAAATGTGTTGGCACCGCTGAAAAGGTCACAGTGCACAATATGCCCCTAACAAGGATAAGCATCCATTTTTCTTCAACTCAAATTCTGAGGTTCGCTGTAGGGAACCCAAAGGTTAACTAAATGCAATCACAATCAGAAAAAACACCCTTCTTAAGGTGAAAAAAAGTTTCAGACAGCCTTAAAGAAATCTAAATACCAAGGAGAATGGGCCTAATGTTTAGAGCAGCACGCATGTACTAATAACACAGCTGTGCTGCAGATCAATTCGAATAAATGGTGTACAGTGAAAAAAACTTGAAATGTTTTAGTAAGTTCATAAGTTAGTTACTAGAGAAATGCTAAAACCAGCAAGCAAAGTGGTCTTTTTGCCCACATGAATCACAACGGAAAAACGTCTGTCCTAAATGGTTTCTCGTGTGTGTTTTTAAATGTGCTTTTTAGTTGAAGGCTTCTTTCTTGTATGGATTCTCATGTGTCTGTTTAAATTTGATTTTTGGCTAAATCTTTGTCCACATAGATCACAACAGAAAGGCTTCTGTCCTGTATGGATTCTCATGTGAGAGTTTAAATATGCTTTTTGTCTAAATCTTTTTCCACATAGATCACAAGGGAAAGGCTTCTCTCCTGTATGGCGTCTCATGTGAGAGTTTAAAATTGCTTTATGGCTAAATCTATGTCCACATAGATCACAACAGAAAGGCTTCTGTCCTGTATGGATTCTCATGTGAGAGTTTAAATATGCTTTTTGTCTAAATCTTTTTCCACATAGATCACAAGGGAAAGGCTTCTCTCCTGTATGGCGTCTCATGTGAGAGTTTAAAATTGCTTTATGGCTAAATCTATGTCCACATAGATCACAACAGAAAGGCTTCAGTCCTGTATGGATTCGTGTGTGTTTGTTTAAGGTAGATTTATCACTAAATCTTCGTCCGCATAGATCACAACAGAAAGGTTTCTGGCCTGTGTGGATTCTCATGTGAGTGTTTAAATAACATTTTCGGCTAAATCTTTGTCCACATGAATCACAACAGAAAGGCTTCTGTCCTGTATGGATTGTCATGTGTTTGCTTAAGGTTGATTTAAGGCTAAATCTTTGTCCACATTGATCACAACAAAAAGGCTTCTTTCCTGTATGGATTCTCATGTGTGTGTATAAATTTGAGTTTTGCCTAAAGTTTTGTCCACATAGAAGACAACAGAAAGGCTTCTCTCCTGTATGGATTCTTATGTGTGCGTTTAAGGTGGCTTTTTGGCTAAGTGTTTTTCCACACATATGACAACAGAAACGTTTCTCTTCTGTGTGTATTCTCGTGTGAATGTTTAAAGCGTGCTTCCCAATAAATGTTTTGCCACAGTCTTTACAGCTAAGCTTCATGCCTATCTGGACTTTCCTTTGTGAGTCTATATTTATCTTTTTTGTAAAGCATTTCCTACACCCAGAGTCTGACAAGTGGTTCAGCTTAGAGAGTGGGTACCCTACATCACTGCTCTCTTCATCCTTTTCAGTGTCTTCAGTATCTAAAGAAATGGAAGCATCTCCATAATCTTGTATCCTGGTGGATTCTTCTCCATTATTCTCTTCTGGAAGCTCTCTGTCTTTAATTTGACCTGTATAAAGCTCTGAGAGCAGTGGAGACTGTTCATCATCCAGACTCTTTATGGGAGGAGCAGCGACTGGAAACCTGATGGCATTAATCACCTCCTTCCCATTGAGCTGATCTCCTGGCAGACTGATGTAGACTCCCTTCTGTTCCTCCTTTATGTGGGGGGACTTTGGGTCATGCAGGTCGGCAGGAGGTCTGTGGTCTAAAGAAGCTTCTTTAACAATCAGCATCTCCTTAAAATCTGCAGGAAACACAGAAACAAATTATGCATATTAGATTTTTTTTTTCATAGTGTTTATTTTGCATTGCTGTTTGTTATGCCTTATTTGATTACAGTTCCATACAAAAGGATTCACCCCCTTGGCATTTTTCATGTTCTGTTGCCCTACTACCTGCCAAGTACAATTGATTGTTGGATGATTGAATTTGCACCATTTTATTTGCAGAACATGCAGAACAGTAAAACACAAAATAAAACAGAACACTTTAACTATCAAAAGTAAATTTAAGATATATCTTGAATAGTGAGGTAGTTTGAGCTATCTTATTTAAAATATAACTAGTCAGAAACAAATGAAATATTTTAAATCTACTATTCCACTAGTCTTAATTAAATTGTTGATATAAGACAACACTTTTGAAGAACCAAGATGCATCTTGATGGATGACATGAGAAAAAAAAGAAAAGGAAAAAGCATGTCACTCATTAAATAAGACCTTACTTGAAGGCTGACAGAAATTCCACTGTCAGCCTGACACAAAACAATCTCCTTGTTATTGAATCTGGTGCCGTGATGGCTAGCCGTGGAGCTGGCTTGCTCAAATTCTCCTGGATGTTTTGCAAACAAGACCTTGGACAGTGCCCTGTGAACTGCTGATAATATACCATCTAAGACTAAGGCTGGAGGAGAGCTGCTGGAGAGTGATAGGCCCATACTGAGACGCACACATACATGAACATGGTGATAAATACACCCTCCTGTGACTCGCCTGATGCCCCCCCCCCCACCGGAACAGGAACCTAGTTCTGATTCTCACTTGGGGTACTGGACTTGGATGAAATATGTCTGCTTATGATTTTGTCTGTATGTTTGCTTTTTTGTGCTGTTTTTTTCTTACATTGACGGAATTGTCAGGGAATTACCCCTCACCCCTGCTATTGTAAACCTTTCTCTACTTTTCTATATTCATTTTATTTCCTGCTCCCATTTTAATTTGACGGTCAGAGAGTTTTCCCCATTTTGCACATGTAGGATCTTATACAGCTTGGACACAATTTTTCTAACAGCATTTTTGTATGCAGCAATCAATAAGTCTATCAGCCCATTGCCTCCTGCTGAAATCCCTGTTTTAATTTCTGTCTCATAAAAATGTCTTGCTGCAAATATCTAAACACATCTCTATTCTCTAGACCGAATTTCCTTTTGAGTTTACTGAATGTTTTAAGGTTTCTTCCCTCTAGGAGTGTGCACACAGCACCTATTACTTTATCTCTCCGTCTTGTAAAAGTTATATCTGCATCTCCAGGACTAAACCCAGAGATGCAAGAGGGCCAAATAAGGAGATTACTGTTGCTTTCTACCTTATATTTCTTAACAATATCCCTCCATATTTTTAGGGTTTCCTCAACAATGTGACCCACTCCCTTTGAATAATTACACACACCAATCCTAGCCTGAGGTGGAGACCAGCCCAAACTTAGTTCAATACGTTTCCATTTAGCCTGATAATCCCGTAAACAATATATCGCATTGGGTCAGCATAATAATATAGACAGTGCGAGTCAACCACGATCCCTGTTAAGTTTAATTAATTTAAATTTGACCCTAGGCTGAGATCCTGCCCGTATAAACCTGGATATCATCTTATCTCAAGCCGCAAACTGTGAGTCTGGTATCCTGATTGGCAGTGATAGGAAGAGATATAACAACCGTGGTGGCAAGTTCATTTTCACTACCTCAATTCAATAATTAAAACCCATTATTAGCAGAAACCACATTCTAATATCCTTCTAAATAATGTGGTTTATCTTTTTGAAGGTTATGTAATATAATTTGCTCATATCTAGAGTGATGGGGACACCCAGATATTTTATTGATTTAGTATCCCATTCTAGTTTATTGGTCATATTTGGTATATAATTAATGGGGAACACTTCTGGTTTGGTAATATTTAAAAGATAACCCAACATCTAGCCGTATTGAACCAAATTTTTCATTAGTTTCGAAATATTGCTTACTGTATGGAGCAAACTACCACAATTATGTGGTAGTTTGCTTACATGAGCTTTTGAGTAGAATTTTTATTAAAGTGTTTATTACATTGTTTTAGCAAATTTACACACTGAAGCAACACTGACTTTAGTGACCTTCATTTGGCGTAACGAGGTGTCATTACCGCCAGTGTGAACAACTCACGTATAATGCATGCGCAAAGCTGAAGGTAACTAAACCAGATATAAACAAAATATTAATATAGATTTTAATGTCTTTTTTCATAAACTCTTGCACTAAAATAATTATCTGATTACCTCCCACCTTGACTGACTTATTCACCTCGTTCAATGCCTGTACCTCTGATTACTACTTTTTTCCCCGTAAAATTAGATGTATGCAGTGTGGATTCAGGCATTGTATAAAAATTCATAAATTATTATTATTTTTAGGATTATAAGTAATCATAACAAAATGTTGCATTTCAATAAAATTTAACGACAGTGTTAATTATAGTTTTGTTTAAAATATGCATGCCCCCCCACCCTGTTAGCCCACCACCGTGGTTAAAAAAAATCCTAGAGGAAACATTGTACATAATATGTTTTTCACACATGCTCTTATTTTGTCTGAATACGGCCCGTCACATAGACTTGAACGTACCCGAATATTACAGCATTTTAATATACAGAGTAGAAGTAGAGAAAAATAAAACAGCAAAACTGGGATCTTGGTTGAGCCTGTTCTAGCAGCAAGTGCAGCTTTGTGTACCAGCAGACTCATGAAAACTTCACCTAGTGAGTGAGATCTGTCACTGTACCCCCTAGTCAGAGCTGACACAGTTTGAAGAAATAGAATTGGCGCTTGTAGAGTCAGACGAACCAATACTTTGTCTGACTGGATATTAATGAATCCAGTGAGTTTTGGCCTTTAGCTGCAACACAGGACACAAAAAAACTAAAATCCTTACTGTTGACAGGAGCAGCAGGTAATGGAAACCTGGTATCAGTCTCCTCCTTCACAAGGAGCTGCTCTCCTTCCTGATGGACCCCGGGTTCCTCCTGTTCCTCCTTTATGTGGAGGAGCTCTGACTCCTGCTGCTCCCCCTCAGGACTCTGTTCTTCAGGAGCCTCTACTCTAATATCTGCAGCCAACACTGAAACACATGGGATGCATTACGAACAACTAGATCTTTACAATGTTACAACAACAAAGCCAAAAAAAAGTCCTGTTGGAGTTTGTTAAAACCCATGTAGGAGATACCTCAAAAATGTGACTAGATGAGACTAAAACTGATCAAACTTCCAAAAGCTTCATGTTTAGCACTACACCAACATTGTTCATCATCCTGACCACTCCACTCCCATATTACTGTTGCAACAGTGGCCAGACACAAGCAATTAAGAATACGAGCATCCGTGCTTTTAAGGACCTTCAGAAGAGACTGAATTAGGAGTGGAAATATAGGTGTTTCATAATTAAAAGGATGATAAAAGAATGTGAAAAAATATTTTAAAATTTATTTGAATATGGAACAAAAGAAAAAGAAGTCACATGAATGAAAGAAGATAAAATAAAGAGTTCAATAAAGACGGATGATTGAAAATGAGTGATGTTCGCATCTGTTCGCACGTGCGCAACTGAGCTGTTGGTACGGATCGTGCTACCGGTACGGATCAGGTAGTGACACTAGCATTAGCACCTTTATGCTACATGCTATACTAGCATTAGCACCTCCTATGCAGAGCTGCAGGCTTAGCCAGTTTTCTGGGGGAAACCCTGCAACGAGTTCTGATGAAGAGGAGGAATCCATCAGCTGCTGAAAACGGCTCCTAAACTTTTGCTCCATCCACACAGTTAGCATGAAGAAGGAAATCTCCAAACCTAATCGGTGCAGCAGAACTCTGGGCTGGAAAACATCCCCCATCATCGGTGTCTCCTCTGCTGCGTCCTGCCGCTCTTTGAGCTCCTGCTTCCCTCCAGTTTCTCCGCTGTGCCTCCAGCTGCTGGACTTCTTTCCAGACTTCCTCACCTGCAGCAGCTGCTGCTCTCTTTCAGATTCACTCCCGCTTCTGTATGGATGTTATGAGAAAAGCCGAGGCGAGTAATGGAACATAGACATAATAAAAGAGTAGACCCCGCATCGACCGCTTTCGTCTATGGGCGCTGACGGGATTTGGTGGCGCCATCTTGGGGCGGTCGACAGCTCAGCTCAGTGTAATGTGTTGACTAGGCGCAGAATCAATTTTAATCAACTACAACTCGTTGAATATTGAACTAATTTTCACGTTTTTTTTTTTTGCTTAAAACTTTAAAACTATAGCTATTAGAACGAATGGTCCAGTATGTTTAAATAATCTTAGTGAGGTTAAAAGTAATAGAATATTCTGACAGGATGTATGTATGTTTCAAAACACAGCCACTCAGACATTTGTATAAGTTTTTTATTACTATATAAACAAACACATTTGTACATGTACACACACACACACATACACACACACACACATATATATATATATATATATATATATATATATATATATATACACACACATGAGCAGCAATACAAACAAATCAAAAACATTTCTTATTATATATCTGAACTAATAAGCAATATATGCCTAATATTAAATTTAATCTACAAGATTTGCCAGATTTTATACTTAATAATGCAGCTTGACTATCTGATGCAATTATACATTTACTTCCTTCCCTTATATTATCAAGCAACCATTTTAGAGCTAATATAATGGCAATTAATTCAACTGTAAAAAATGCTAGATGATCTGTTGTTCGCCTTTAATTATAACTTTATGGTGTGGGATATTCACAGCTGCTCCTGTTCTGCCATTATTTGGATCTTTAGATCCATCTGTATATATAATTATACTATCTTCCAAAATGATTATTAACTATAACCCATTCTAGAGTCTTTCCCTTTTTAATAAAATTACCTAATTGCAGATCAACTTGAGGTGTGATAAATAACCACGGTGGAATTGGTGATTGTGGAACCGTAAAACTATACTGAAACTAACCAAAATTTTGAGCCTTTATGTCCCCAATCCATCCAAAACTGTTACAATTAGATTTATGATGTTCCTAGCAGTCCTGCAACACCACCTTAGTTGGATGATTATAATTATGTGCCTGTAGATTTTCCCAATACACATACATTAGCTTCAATCTTGGTAACGTTAAAGGAAGCTCACTAGTTTCAACTTGCAAAGCAGCTAAAGGAGATGATCTGAAAGCTTCACAACATATTCGAAACCCTTGTGTTTGTTCACTATCAAGTGTTCTTAAATGACTGTCAGCAGTTGCCACATTTGCTAACGTGACTGCTTTGGGATGTTGCCTGATATATGTAGTTGTATCTTTATCTCAGTATTCCATTGTTCCTGGTTTAATTCCAATGTTTTGAGGTTTGAGAACAGTTTACTACATTCACATCCTTTAGTCCCTTTTCAATTTCCTCATTAAATGCAAGGGTTTAAGAGAAAATGTGCTTCTCTTAAACCCTGGCAAGGTTTTATCTGCCGCTCTAACCCCTTGCAGTATCGGACCGTACTGGTTTATACTTTGACCATTGGTTAAGACCAAAATTATAGAAATTGTGGATAAATATACATAGTTGCATTTCAGAGAGAAACACATTTGAATTCTGGATCTTGGACAGGTTTAAAAGATTTTTGCAATAAAAACAGCTTATTTCCTATTTTTTTTTATCTAAAAAAAGAACTTTTTCAATTTCAAAAACTCTGTAACTGACCAGCCAATAATCGCAAGTTGTCCCAAAGTGAAACGCTCCTTACCTGCAGAAGCTGCTCGCCCTTTACCTCTGACAAGATCCCAGGAAGTTACATTATGAACACATTGTGGTCAGAAGGATTTCATTAAAAAACATTAGGGGAAATTATTAAATGTTGTTAATAGGAAAAGTACCATTAAGACACGCGTTATCCTAAAGTTTTAAAGAGTGTTTCTTCGTTTCCCAAAACCTAAAAGGAGTCAAGTAAAATGTAAAACACGGAGAGCTGAAAAAACGGATTGACCGCATGTTAGTCGGGATGAAGGTAACTAAATTGTATGTTTAATGTTTAAATTAAAGGATAATACTTGACACTAGTTCAGCAATAAGTTCATTGGAAGAGCCAGCTCTATCCTGGGATGCTCTTGGTACCCAGTGCAGGTGGTGGGAGACAAGAACGTTAAGGAAAATCACATCACACGTCATTTCAGCTTTTAACTTTTTGCTCTCTCTCTTTTTCTTCATAGTAGGTACACCTGGTCTGGCGTTCTGTTAACTGTGACATCATCCAGAGAAGACGGCTCACCCGTTACTACCATCTAATGTAGAACAGATTACTAGATCAATGTGTGCTTCTGTGCTTTTTTGTCTCTCTTGTTGTGTCTCTGCTCTGTCTTCTGTAACCCCAGTCGGTCGAGGCAGATGACCGTTCATACTGAGCCCGGTTCTGCCGGAGGTTTTTTTTCCCCGTTAATGGGTGGTTTTTCTTCCCACTGTCGCTTCATGCTTGCTCAGTATGAGGGATTGCAGCAAAGCCATGTACAATGCAGACGACTCTCCCTGTGGCTCTACGCTTCTCCAGGAGTGAATGCTGCTTGTCGGGACTTTGATGCAATCAACTGGTTTCCTTATATAGGACATTTTGACCAATCTGTATAATCTGACCCAATCTGTATAATATGATTGAACTTGATTTTGTAAAGTGCCTTGAGATGACATGTTTCATGATTTGGCGCTATATAAATAAAATTGAATTGAATTGAATTGAATCCCTGATGGAAAATATCTTCCATTCCATGTACAGAGCTGTTGCAGAGCTGGAGAACTGACTTCTGCATCTCAAATGCTCTAAAGTGCGGTTCCGCAGATCATTCCTTCCGGCTGCAGTCAGAGTCTACAAGCTTAGCTGCTCTCAATAGACATAATATCTGTTTAAATCATACAAATTGTTGCACAGTAATGATCCAACCATTAATTGTTTACACTGTTCTCGGATACTAAGATAACTCTCCACATCATGTTAATCATTGTTCAGGTTCTGATTCAACCCTTTAACTGTTTTACACTGTTCCCAGATTGAATTGCCCTCATTGTTCAGCACAACAAATCAAGAGAAAGACCCATACAAGATAAACATGGGTAGACAGGTTACCTGAGGCCTTTCTGCCTTTTTCAAGGCACTGCCTTTTAGCAGAATGTAGAAAAGAATATATGGGGGGTGGGGGGTTGATGGGGAAAAAAAGTGGATTTCTCGCACTCTTGTAGAAAGTTGTAGAATGCAGAGAAAAGTACACAAAAGCACCATACACAAGACATTGTAAGTGTAATGTACACAGCAAAGGAAGTGGCTCATAGATGGGGTGTATTTATTGCTATATTGTGTGTTTGGATGTCTAAGTCAGTGTAGGCCCAGTAGCCCCTCCAGCCATAGTCTCAGATGGTATGTTATGAGCAGTTCAGTAGAGCACTTTGTAGGTCACAGGTGTAATAAACGGGTGTGGTGGGGGGTAGAGCGTCTTGTTTGCATAACATCCAGGAGAGTGTGAGATAAAACCTGCCTCCAAGGCCAGCATTAGGAGCCAAATTCAATTACAAGGATTGTTTTGTCTCAGGCTGACAAAACATTTTCTGTCAGCCTTCAAGCCTTTGCTGCTGAGTCCAAAACTGCTGGATTTTTTGTGGTCTTTCTGCCATAGATCAAGCTAGAAATTGAGGGACAATGAAGGAATTCTTATCTCATTACGCAGAATTTAGTTTGAGAAACATTAATCTTTCTCCAAGTAAATTCTGAGATTATCTGTTAACGGACCCATAGGCTAACTAAAATAAATAATTGAAAGAAACACCCTTCCTAAGGTGATAAAAACATCAGCTAACCTATTAAGAGATCTCACTACAAAGGAGGGTGGAACTAATGGTTTGAGTTGCACAAATAGACTAAGAACACACCTGCGCTTACAGCTAAATCTGAGCAAATGAAATAAAGTGAAATTCAGAGAAATACTGAAACTAACAAGTGAGTAGAGCTGAACAGTTTGAGTTTGTATTCAGAACAGAGCTGTTTCTGCTCCTATATGGATGTTCATGTGTGTTTTTAAATTTGCTTTTTGGCTAAACCTTTGTCCACACAGATCACAACAATAAGGCTTCTGTCCTGTATGGATTCTTGTGTGTCTGTTTAAACTTCCTCTTTCACTAAATCTTTGTCCACATAGATCACAACAGAAAGGTTTCTGTCCTGTATGGATTCTCATGTGTCTGTTTAAATGTGATTTAATGCTAAATCTTTGTCCACATATATCACAACAGCAAGGCTTCTGTCCTGTATGGATTCTAATGTGTTTGTTTAAATCTGAATTTTGGCCAAATCTTTTTCCACATAGATCACAACAGAAAGGCCTCTGTCCTGTGTGGATTTTCATGTGTCTGTTTAAAGTTCCCCTTTCACTAAATGTTTGTCCACATATATCACAACAGAAAGGCTTTTGCCCTGTGTGGATTCTCATATGTCTGGCTAAATTAGATTTTTTGCTAAATTCTTGTCCACATAGATTACAACAGAAAGGCTTCTGTCCTGTATGTATTCTAATGTGTGTGCTTAAAGTTCCTTTTTGGCTAAATCTTTGTCCACATAGATCACAACAGAAAGGCTTCTGTCCTGTATGGATTCTCATGTGTCTATTTAAGGAGTATTTTCCAATAAATATTTTGCCACAGTCTTTGCAGCTGAGCTTCACTCCTGTCTGGGCTTTCGTTTGTGAGTCCACAGTTTCCTTTTCTGTAGAACATTTCTTATAGTCAGAGTCTGACAAGTGTTTCTGATCAGAGAGAGGGTGCTCTACATCACAGTCCTCTTCATCCTTCTCAATCTCTTCAATCTCTAAAGAAATGGAACCATCTCCATGATGTTGTATCCTGGTGGATTCTTCTCCATCATTCCCTTCTGGAAACACTCCATCTTTAATTTGGTCTGGATAAAGCTTTGAGAGCAGCAAAGGGTCATGCAGATCGGCACGAGGTCTGTGGTCTAAAGAAGCTTCTTCAACAATCAGCTTCTGCTTAACATCTGTAGGAAACATGGAACACATTATGTAAATTAGAAAGTATTTGTGTGTGTATAATTCTGTTAGATTTAATAATTTGATTTAACTACTCTTAACTACTTTTTTATTAAGCATTTTTGTTTATGTCTTGTTTTTCTGCAGTTCATTTCTTGTTATTCACCCCTTCACAACCTGCTAAGTAAAATAGATTGTTGTTCATTGGGTTCACATCCTCTCATTTACAAAACATGCAGAACAGTAGAGCAAACAATACAAAAAACAACTTCAGTGTACATTACTGTAACAACTCTCTTCCAAAAAATTCAGTTCTTTGTAGAGCTACCTTTTTAACCTTAAAGTGCTGATGACAAATTATTAAATTTTCTGCCAAGTTTTGTACAACTATAAAGTTATCCCTGATGATCTATTTGATGCTTACAAGTGCGTCTCCATAACATTGTTTTAATAAAAAAAACTCAGCCATTCGAGTAAATTACATTGCTTAGTGACTGAGGAGGGAGGCAGAAGTGGATAAAATGTGAGAATGATTTTCAGTGTTGTTGATCCCAAGAACAGCAGCTTCGTGGCAGACAATCTCTAAAGTCGTTACATTGTATTGCAGGTTTTTGTTCAGTCACAAATGGTAAATGGCTTGTACTTGTATAACACTATGGCGTCTGATGAACCAGAAGTATTTTAGACTACAGTCAGTCACCCATTCATACATCGACGGTGGTAAGCTATGTCAGTAGCAACAGCTGCTCTGGGGCAGGCTAACAGAATTGATGTTGAGATGCATCAGTGCCACTGGGCCCTCTGACCACCAGGGCACAACGACTGAGACAGTTCACACAGGGTATCGAACCTGCTAGTTACAGGATTCAATTCAATTCAATTCAATTCAATTTTATTTATATAGCGCCAAATCATGAAACATGTCATCTCAAGGCACTTTACAAAATCAAGTTCAATCATATTATACAGATTGGGTCAGATTATACAGATTGGTCAAAATGTCCTATATAAGGAAACCAGTTGATTGCATCAAAGTCCCGACAATCAGCATTCACTCCTGGGGAACCGTAGAGCCACAGGGAGAGTCGTCTGCATTGTACATGGCTTTGCTGCAATCCCTCATACTGAGCAAGCATGAAGCGACAGTGGGAAGAAAAACCACCCATTAACGGGAAAAAAAACCTCCGGCAGAACCGGGCTCAGTATGAACGGTCATCTGCCTCGACCGACTGGGGTTACAGAAGACAGAGCAGAGACACAACAAGAGAGGCAAAAAGCACAGAAGCACACATTGATCTAGTAATCTGTTCTACATTAGATGGTAGTAACGGGTGAGCCGTCTTCTCTGGATGATGTCAAAGTTAACAGAACGCCAGACCAGGTGTACCTACTATGAAGAAAAAGAGAGAGAGCAAAAAGTTAAAAGCTGAAATGACGACAGTCATTTCAATGTAATACAATGCAAAACTGGAGAACCGTAGAATGAAGAACAGTAGAAATCAGTAGAGTGAGAAAATTAGACCCTGATGTCCTCCAGCAGCCTAGGCCTATCACAGCACAACTATAGAGATAGCTCAGGGTAACATGAGCCACTCTAACTATAAGCTTTGTCAAAAAGGAAAGTTTTAAGATTAGTCTTAAAAATAGATAGGGTGTCTGCCTCACGGACCAAAACTGGGAGTTGGTTCCACAGGAGAGGAGCCTGATAGCTAAAGGATCTGCCTCCCATTCTACTTTTAGAGACTCTAGGAACCAACAGCAGACCTGCAGTCTGAGAGCGAAGTGCTCTGTTAGGAACATACGGGGTAATCAGAGCTCTGATATATGATGGAGCTTGGTTATTAAGGGCTTTATACGTTAGAAGAAGAATTTTAAATTCTATTCTTGATTTAACAGGAAGCCAATGAAGGGAAGCTAAAATTGGAGAAATATGATCCCTCTTGTTGATTTTCATCAGGACTCTTGCCGCAGCATTTTGGATCAGCTGAAGACTTCGAACTGCATTTTGTGGACTTCCTGATAGTAAAGAATTACAATAGTCCAGCCTTGAAGTAACAAATGCATGGACTAGTTTTTCAGCATCACCCCTGGACAGAATGTTTCTAATTTTGGCGATATTCCGGAGGTGAAAAAAGGAAACTCTGGAAACCTGTTTAATATGGGATTTAAATGACATGTCTTGGTCGAAAACAACACCAAGGTTTTTAACTTTATTACCAGAGGCCAAGTTAATGCCATCCAGATTAAGTGATTGATTAAGAAGTTTATTTTTTGAGGACTCTGGCCCAAAGATTACAACTTCTGTCTTGTCAGAATTTAAATGCAGGAAATTTAAAGTCATCCAGCTTTTGATGTCATCAAGACATGACTGCAGTCGAAGTAACTGATTGGATTCATCAGGATTTATGGATAAATATAGCTGAGTGTCATCAGCATAACAGTGGAAATTAATCCCATGCTGTCTGATAATTTTGCCAACCGGAAGCATATATATAGTAAATAGAATTGGTCCAAGGACTGAACCCTGTGGTACTCCACAGGTGACCCTAGAGTTTGAAGAAGATTTATTATTAACATGAACAAACTGGAATCTGTCCGACAGATAAGATTTAAACCAGCCTAATGCTTTTCCCTTAATCCCTACAGTATGCTCAAGTCTTTGTAGGAGAATATTGTGATCAACTGTGTCAAATGCAGCACTGAGATCTAACAGGACAAGTATAGACACAAGTCCATTATCTGAGGCCATGAGAATATCATTGGTGACCTTCACCAGAGCTGTTTCAGTGCTATGATGAGCTCTAAAGCCTGACTGAAACTCCTCAAGTAGGTCATTACTTTGTAAATGTTCACAAAGTTGATTAGCAACTACTTTCTCAAGAATTTTAGATAAGAAAAGAAGATTAGATATAGGTCTGTAGTTTACTAGCTCATCTTGATCAAGAGAAGGTTTCTTAAGTAAAGGTTTAATAACAGCTACTTTAAAAGCCTGTGGTACATATCCATTTACTAAGGATAGATTAATCATGTCTAAAATAGGACCACTGATCAGAGGGAATACCTCCTTAAACAACTTGGTTGGGATTGGGTCTAACATACAGGTAGAAGGTTTAGATGAAGCTAAAATTTTAGATAGCTCAGAAAGCTCTACTGCTTTTAAACAGTTCAGACACTGCGCAGGTTCTAAGGATTCCTCCAATGCTGCCTCACTTACTGAGGACGAGGTAATCATGTTTGGGAGGATGCCAATTATTTTATTTTTAATGGAATCAATTTTATTTATGAAGAATCCCAAAAAATCATTACTGCTAAGAGCTAAGGGGATGGCTGGATCAACAGAGCTGTGGCTCTGGGTAAGTTTGGCAACTGTATTGAAGAGAAATCTAGGATTATTCTTATTCTCCTCAATTAATGATGAAAAATATGCTGCTCTAACTCTGCGAATGGTCTTGTTATACAACAATAGACTGTCCCTCCAGATTAGGTAGGATTCCTCTTGGTGTGTAGAGCGCCATTTTCTCTCCAATTTCCTAACATTGTGCTTCAAGGAATGCAGCTCTGAATTAAACCAAGGAGCCAGCTTCCTGTGAATAATTACCTTCTTTTTCAAGGGAGCTACATTGTCTAATGCAGAACGCAATGACAAAGTCATACCGTTTACAAAGACATCTATTTGTGAATTGGAAGAAACAACATTGCTGCCATCTACAGGGCATTTCTGCAATACGGAGGATATTAAAAAGGGGACAGACTCTTTAAGTTTTGATACAGCATTATCCGATAAAGATCTACTATAATGGAACCCTCTTTTGGGGGTGGAGAACTCCGTTAGATTAAACTCAAATGTTATTAAAAAATGATCAGATAGGACAGGGTTGTGAGGAAATACTGTTAATTATTCACAATCAATGCCATATGTCAGCACAAGGTCTAAAGTATGGAGCCAAGAGTGCGTCGGTTTATGCACATTTTGAGCAAAACCAATTGAATCTAGGATAGTTTTAAAGGCTACACTAAGGTTATCACATTCTGTGTCAACATGGATGTTAAAATCACCCACTATAATAACCTTATCAGTATTTAACACCAAATCAGATAAGAAATCTGACAACTCATCCAAAAACTGAGTATAAGGGCCTGGTGGACGATACAAAACAACAAACAGAAGAGGTTTTATTGCTTTGCAGTTTGGATGAGGGAAACTGAGGGTTAAATGTTCAAAAGAACTGTAGTTATTAATTGGCCTGGGACTAATTAATAAATCAGACTGAAAGATGGCTGCCACTCCTCCTCCTCTTCCCACAGATCTGGGAATGTGGAAATTTGAATAATTGGAGGGAGTTGACTCATTTATACTAACGTAGTCCTCTTGTAGCCAGGTTTCTGTGAGACAAAACAAATCAATCTGTTTATCAGAAATCAATTCGTTAACTAACAAAATCTTTGGAGGGAGAGACCTTATATTTAATAGACCACATTTAATTGTTTTATTTTTAGGTTCAAGGTGAACCGTATTGATTTTTATTAGGTTTTTATGATTTGTTACTTTTAGATAAGTTTTTGATCTGTTAAGTTTTGGCCGTGAGAAAGACACCGTCTCAATAGGATAATGGGTGGGTAACAGTACAGAAGCTGCAGAGAGGTGTGTTAAACTACGGCTCTGCTTCCTGGTCTGGACCCTGGGTTGTCAGCATTTAGGAGAACTAATAAATCCGGCCAGATTTCTAGAAAGAAGAGCTGCACCATCCAAAGTGGGATGGATGCCGTCTCTCCGGATCAGACCAGGTTTTCCCCAGAAAGTTCGCCAGTTATCAATGTAGCCCACGTCGTTTTCAGGACACCACCTAGACAACCAGCGGTTGAATGATGACATGCGGCTAAACATGTCATCACTGGTCAGATCAGGCAGGGGACCAGAGAAAATTACGGAGTCCGACATTGTTTTAGCAAACTCACACACCGAAGCAACACCAACTTTAGTGACCTCCGATCGGCGTGACCGGGTGTCATTACCGCCAGCGTGAATAAAAATCTTACTGTATTTACGCTTATCCTTAGCCAGCAGTTTTAGGTAAGATTCTATGTCGCCCGTTCTGGCCCCTGGCAGGCATTTAACTATGGTCCCTGGTGTCTCTAGTGCCACGTTTCTGACTATTGAGCTCCCAATTATCAGGGTCGGCTTCTCAGCGGGTGTGTCGCTGAGTGGGGAAAATTTGTTAGAAACGCAGACGGGTTGGTGGTGAACTGGGGGCTGAAATCTAGAGCTATGCTTCCTACGAACTGTCACCCAGCCGGCCTGCTTACCCGGCTGCTCGGGTGCTTCTGGAGGACCACTAAGTGAAGTAACGCTAGGTCTATGTGGCTCCGCGCTAGCAAAGGGGCGGCTATCAGCTGGTCTTTCCATAGCACGGAGCCGGGTCTCTAATTCTGACACCCTCGCCTCCAAAGCTACAAAAACACTACATTTATTACAAGTACCATTATCACTAAAGGAGGCAGAGGAATAGCTAAACATCTGACACAGAGAGCAGGAGATAAGGGGAGACTTAGTAAGAGACGGAGAAGCTGAAGTAATAGTAGGAGAGGAAGCCATTGTGGAGCTAAAGCTAGGCTAGGCTAAAGCTAGGCTAGCGCCCTTCTACCACGCCAAGAGAGCAAACCGTGAAACACGAGGAGTTCCCAAGCGTGATGTGCAGCAACAGAAAATGTTTTTAAAGTGCTTATGTGTTAGAAACAGATGTTACAGCAAAGAGATTAAAGATAAAAGCGAGAGAATCTGGAGCAACAAACCGTTGCTCACGCAGTGAAAACAGGAATACGCCTTACCGCAAGCAGGAAGTGACGTCTCTGTTTGAATTCCCTAACTCTTATGCTATCGTTGCTTTCTTAAACTAACACAACAATGGTGTTCGTTTAAGTTCCCCGAGGATCCAGAGCAACAGTCAAAGTAGATAAATCAACGACTGACTCATGAGAAGTGAACAGCTTAAAGATGATATCAATAAATTAAGCTTTACTCTGAGGAACATTAAAGCTGCAATGACACCTGACATTAGAACTCCTGCTATGCAAAGACCATGTTGAACAGGGAATGAGCTGATATCCTGGGCTTACAACGATGCTAGGCTATTCAACCCATGAGAAGGCATGAATGTAGTTGCTCCAGGAGGATGATGTAGAGAGATATTTCACACACAGGGGGAGTGGAGACCCAGGACAAGCTGCTGTGGTTTGGAACTGTTATGAACTTATTACAGCTGGTGAGGGTGTTTGATGGCTGATGTACTTGGAACTAGGTTGGACACAGGAGACAACGAGGTGGTCCCACTGGGATTACCTGAAACCTAACACTGACTGTAAACGTTTTTTGGGTTTGCTGGGTTGCTAAAAGAAAAAGCATCAGAGAAAACCTTCTCTGTCCCGACCAGGTCCGCGCTCAATACACAAAAATCCAATTAGCGGGTTCTAGACAAATACGGACACAGAGGCGCATTCATTCAAGATCTCCTTTAATCCACAGATTAAAATGCAGCTACTAAGGCTGAACAGAGAATTAAAAGAGGTACGAAATTATCCGCGGCTGAATGCGCTAATGGATCAGCCAATGCATGCACATTTTGGCTAATATGATACATATTGGCGTTCTGCAACAACGCCATCTATTTCCTGACTAGTCCGAAGCTATAAAAGCTACTTAAAACACTGATTTTAATTGTTTAGAGAACACGTGCACCCCCATATAAAAACAGTTTAAAGGTTTATTACATAAATCACTAAATAGTGATATTGGATTAAAAAAGTGTTTAACATGAATATTTTATGTCAACACTTTATATAATATTTTATGTGTGTGTGAACATACACATGCTTCAGATAATAGCAGGAAAGTCTGGTAGTTTTGAGTTCTCCAGCCTTTGTCTCTGTTCTTTCTGTTCTCAATCATCATGCGAAATGTCATCTCTGTGCCCAAGACTGATGAGCCATAGGTATAGACAGTCTAGATAATCAGAATTCAAATTGAGCCAACAATTTTAATAATAATGAACCGGAAAAGGGTAGAGTGCCTCCTCCGGGTTAGGGAGGATGTGCTGCCCCTAGTGGAGGAGTTCAAGTATCTTGGGGTCCTGTTCACCAATGAGGGGAAGATGGAGCGGGAGATCGACAGGCGGATTGGTGCAGCGTCTGCTGTGAAGCGGGCGCTGTACCGATCCGTTGTGGTGAAGAGAGAGCTGAGCCAAAAGGCGAAGCTCTCGATTTACCGGTCGATCTACGTTCCTACCCTCATCTATGGTCACGAACTTTGGGTCGTGACCGAAAGAACGAGATCTCGGATACAAGCAGCTGAAATGAGTTTTCTCCGTAGTGTGGCTGGGCTCTCCCTTAGAGATAGGGTGAGGAGCTCAGTCATCCGGGGAGGACTCAGAGTAGAGCCACTGCTCCTCCACGTCGAGAGGAGCCAGTTGAGGTGGCATCTGGTTAGGATGCCTCCTGGACGTCTCCCTGGTGAGGTGTTCCGGCTACGTCCCACCGGGAGGAGGCCCAGAGGAAGACCCAGGACACGCTGGAGGGACTATGTCTCTTGGCTGGCCTGGGAACGCCTTGGGATTCCCCCGGAGGAGCTGGCCCAAGTGGCCAGGGAGAGGGACGTCTGGGCCTCCATACTGAAGCTGCTACCTCGTGCGACCCAACCCCGGATAAGCGGAAGAAAACGGACGGACGGACAAACAATTTTAATAATACATGTATACACGTCATTTACATGTAGTCTTATTCACACATTCTACTATATGAAGTTCTCTATGATGTGATTGTGAGGATACACACCAAAAATCCTGATGTAGTTAGTATTATAAGATCATTACTTCATGAAATTCAAACATGACATGAGGGATCTGGTTGAGACACTGAGCAATCTCAGGTCATCTGCTTCATGGCACCTTGCTGGATCAGAACATGTTGATGGACAACATCTCTGTTCATTGCAGGATGGAGAGATTTTGAAGATCCTTCATACCTGCAGCAATCAGGCTTGCTTTTTATCCTTATCCTGTTTTATGTTTTTTAAAATCAAAATGTAAAATCAAAATTAAGTTTGATGGACGCCTTAAAAACATGTAATGCGCGACTAGCTGAAACTTGAACTTTAATAATTTGTGGTTTGCTTACTTGTTTATGCCCAGCTGTTTCTTGGCATGTTCATTGCTTTTTTTATCCAATTATAAATTATTTTCTCAATATTTGTCAGACCCAACTATGGCACATCAAAAATTCACACTACCCACAGAACCCACTAAGGTAGAATTTTTGATCTGTGGTGTCCAGTTTTAAGTTTTGTTTGCGAGACAAAAACACTTAAGGAGCTTTAAATGGCAAGATCCCAGAGCAGGTACATCTACAGAGACAAAACATATTTATCACAAAACTGAAAACAGAAAGTGTCATGCCATATAGGTGAGGACCCAAATGCAGAGAGCAGTTCCTGTGAGATTTTAATGAAAAAAACAAGTTAAACTCACAGATGGAAACCAAAACAACAATTGATGCAAAAATAACAGCAGATAGGAAGAGTAAGGAACAAAAATCAGCAACAACCTGAGCATGAAACAAGTAGCCTACCTATATTCACAAAAAATCCTAAGACTTAAAGTAGGACTTAGTGATGTCATTTTAAGCAAAATGTTCAGCATTGTACCATTTTAAGTGAAGTAAGACTGAACATTTTTCTTATTATTTCAGGCTTTTGCTTTGCTACCAACCAAAGGACACAGAGTCCTCCTAAAACAAATGCTCCTAAAATAAATTCCTACTTTAACTATTATAAACTCAAGGTGTTTTGAACATTTTCTTTGCTATTATGTGATTATTCTGGTTGTTCACTTAAGAGAATCATTGCCTGAATGGTCCAGTCAGTACAGCAATGAGTTCTCTCCTGATAAAGTCCACTAGTCTAAAGCAAGTTATGTGAGCAGTTTTATCCTAAGTGACTTGATGAAGCCTTAGTCGTGACACATTTGTAGCCATTCGCGCTGCATCACTGGCATATAGTCACCGCATTGAGAATCCACAGAACCTCCGCTCATTAAGGCTGCAACGATTAGTTCGTATTATTGACAATGTCAATAACAAAAATTTGTCAACTGAAAGATTCTTGCATCAACACGTCATTAAAATATATAAACATATGGAGCTAAAACAGTGACAGCTTGCAGTGACATCGAAAAATTAGACATTGAAATGTCTAACATTGTTAGAAAGTAAAAACCTATGATATAGGACTGGACGATATATAAAGAAAAAGCATATTGATAATTATCAACAAATTCAAAACATATTTTAAGTGCAGCCCTGGTCATTTTATGCTGTTGCTTAGTCATCTTTCATCTTTATTGTCATTGAAACATACATTACAACAAAATTTGTTCTCTGCATTTATCCCATCCCCTTGGGGAGCAGTGGGCTGCCATGTGTGGCGCCCGGGGAGCAATCTGTGGTTAAGGGTCTTGCTCAGGGACCCAGAGTGCCGGCACTGGGGATTGAACCGGGAACTTGCATCCTTCTCTGAGTGCAAACGCGCTGCTCTAGCCACTAGGCCAACACTCCCCCGTGACTTATATAGACAGAATAGTGACTTATTTTTATATACAAAACACACAAACTCCGAATTCAAACTCAACCCCTTGTTCAACCAACTTTTTAGCTAAACTGCAAGTTTTTAAAAAATTAAAAAGAACGATTGTTCTCCTAACTCTTTGAAGGGGTTGGAGCGTTCCTTTGTCTGCGCTGTGATTGGTTGGGAGGATGTAAGGACTGTAATATTAACCTACCTGGCTAGAATGCAACAGGAACAAAAACTTTTATTATATATAACTTTTTATTGACCTTTGTTTTCTATCATCGATATATGTCTATCGATCAATATATATTGTTATTGAATTATCGTCCAGCTGTACTATGATATTCTCATTCTATGCTGCAGCTTTTTTTTCCCAATAAGATATGTTTTCAGAGTCACTGTAGAGCTCCTTCAGCTACGATGTTGCTATAAGCTAATGGTTATTATTGGGTTTGTTTCAGTTTTCATATATCCCATTTATTAATGTTTGAGATCAAAGTGAAGTTACATGACGAGATAGTTTTATTTAACTTTAAAGTCTCACTAAAGCACTGGAGTTAATTTGTAAATGAAAATTTTGCTAATTTTTAATACTGATGCTGGGAATGTTGCAGAGTTAAAGAGAACAAGCCTGACTGCAACCATGTTACTATGCTCCCCCTTTTTTCACTGGGTTATAGTTTAAGATCTTTTTAAACATTAAGCAACATTAAAAGCTTGAAGGTTGAAAGATTGTCTTAAAGACATTTTATGGTAAAAAATCTACTTGATAGAAATAAAAATAAACTAAGTTAAATTTAAAATTTATATTTCATGGAGGATAATCTATAATGCTAATAAAGGATAGTGAACACAACAGGCAATAAAAACACATTCAAATGTGTGTAGACAAGAACAGGTTGATCAAAATGTTTTTAGAAGCAACTGAAGTGATGGTAGAGATCATGCAAAAACATTATCGTGATTAGTCAATTGATCGAAAATAATAATCATTAGTTTGTCCTACCGTCCTAACATGTCAGTTCTGATCCAAAGATAACACTGAGTTTGCCAACAGGAGTTGCTAGACTGTTGGCCTTCTGATGAAGAACCATTGCTAGTCCTAGGTGTGAGCCAGAGCAGCAGATTTGTTATAGCGGTTGTCTCTGACCGTTCACTGTAAACTGTATGAATGGGGACATAAACAGCAAGCAAAAATATAAGTTATTATTGTTGTTGATGTGAAAGCTCAGAATTAGGTGTGTGTGTGACAGAGTGAGAAAATTAACAATAAACCTTGACTTTATTGAAATTGAAAATATTTATTAATTTATATGTATATGCATAATACCATATCTATCTTTGTTTAAGGCGGGGGAAAAATGGCATTAAAACAGGTATTTATTTACACATTTGTTTACACATTTTGTAAACATCAGGTCATTATGATTAGTGACTTAGCCATAATTGGCCAGAGTTTAACATCTTGTGGCAATAGGATGTTTTCATTCCAATTCTGAAAAGTGCTTGAAAATGAAAATGTTTTTTTTGTTTAGGCATGTTTTTATAATTTTCATTTATTGAAAAATTGCATATTAAAATGCCCCAACAGGTTATTACACTTTTAGAAATGAAAGGGTAAAATATGCGATTAATCTTGGGTTAACACCAGCTGATAAGAATTGACCGCATAGCAGCAGATTCTTTACCCTGAAAGAAGTGGTCTTGTTGATTGTATACTTCTGAGACTTTGGTAGTAATAAAGAGACTCTTGAAACAGACATCATACTTTAATGTATTTAATCTAACAAGGCAGAGGGATATTTACAGCTTTAGTAGTGGATTCTCATACACAACAATGCAAGACAGTTAGATTTCCAGACAAGAGAAATAGCTGTTCATTACTGTCACAAGCATTATGTAGGGCCAGTTGTGTACACCCCTAAAAGGGTCGTGTACAGTATGACATCAGTGTTCCTTGCATCACATTTGTGGAAACGATCATACTTTATATGTGGACGTGACCAAGTGGACCCATTTATCCTAAATCAGTCCTTCTGTGCAATCTACGTATGTCAGCCTCTGAGTCTCCAAGGTTGTAGTTTATTCTTTAATTTCCATTAACTGCTTTCTGCAGCTCCACCATCTGCAATCTCATAATCTTTAACATAACTATGAAATCAGGGGAAATGGGCCAAAGTTCCTGCCACTTTTTGTGAGAAGCTTGAGTTATCTTAACCACTTAGTCACTGTGCACATCACTAACTTATCAAGGATAAATATCCATATCTCTCAAACTTGAAATCTCAGATTCACTGCAGGGGACCCACCGATTAAATACAAGCAATCAGTCAGAAAAAAAAAAACCTTCCTAAGGTTGGAAAACATCAGACAACCTTTAAGAAATATCACTACCTAGTGGGCGTAGTGGTTAGAGCACATAGACTGAGAACACACCTGTTCTACAACTCAGTCTGAACAAATGAAATACAGATTAAAATAACTTGAAAGGTTTTCAGACAAATCTTAAAAGAAGCTACTAAAGAAATGCTGAAACTAGCATTTGAAGACTGTTGTCTTTAAAAAAAAAATGCAAATAAATTTCCCTTGCCTTTAAAGGCATACTATGCAACATTTTTCAGTTAATTAATGTGTTCCATACCGTTTTGGATGATTAAATGAGTCATTTCAGGTCGAACAAAGGTTTTCTCGGCCGCCCTGGTGGTCTGTGGGGGAAATACCGCACTTGCAATAGGGGGTTTTCACTGACGTCACTGGCCAACTTCCGGTCCGCCATATTGGGTGGTACACTTCCTTATCTCTAGTTGTCCTACACGTATTTTCGTATCGAGAATGGATAAGAACGCCAGCACGCTAGAGCGACCAGATAAGGACGTCTATCTGAGGAAATGTTCCGTGATCGACCATATGGACCCCTATGCCCTCCACGGTGCCTTGTTTAGCCGTAATCCTGATGATTGGCCAAATGTAGAGCAGGGCGATATAGTGCATTACCTGGTGTTCGGTGAAAACCCTCTGCACACTCTCGAGGAAATGAGAGCTTACAAGGGTCTAGAGGCTCACAACCAGTTCACATCTGGTTGGGTACGAGATGTCGAAGTTATGTACATCAAGGAAATCGCCATCATACGTGGACGGGTGAGTTTTAATAAGATGGTAAAAATGTAAACAATCCGACGCAAATGTGGCGCATGCTTCTGCGGTGGCTGACGGCCGGCGGTGCGCGAAGGCGCTTGGCTGCAGGGCCGCTCGACGCCGCTCGCGGCTTTAATTATTTAATCAGAACAATGACCAGTGCAAAATTAAGTTGTATTTACCGTATTTACGCCGGCAAAAGCCTACCGACGTAACCCGGAAGTAGCGCGGACGTCACTGTCCATATCGGACGTCTTCGGCTACCTTGTTTGTGGTGTGAGCGCCTATACTTCAGAACAGTTCTGAAGCTACAAGTCCTTGGAGTCTCATGTGCAGTTTACGAATGGATGGGTTCAGGAGCGGCAGATCATAAAGCCAGCAAACAGTGGGAACACAGTAACTCGTTCAAAGGTAAGCTGCGCTCAGACGGGCTCTGGCACCTGCTAAGTTAGTAGCTGCTAACCGTTAGTGCTAACAACCACTCACGCATGTAATGTACTTTTAACTAACTGCTATGTGTTTCAAACGTTTAGAACACACTCTCATTGACATCGGGATACTGTGGAAAGTTATGTTCGGTCGTCTTACAGCCGCGATCCAAGCGAGCCGACGACTCTTTGTTATCTATAACAGTTGTTCTCCGTGGTTGCGCCTCCAGGCAGGAAAGCGGTGGAAAATTAACCCGTTTCTATGTTTTTCCCATGGCGATCATGTGTTGCGCTGTTACAGCCCACAATACAGCAACGGTTTACATGTTTTACATACTTAACAGTTAATTACCTGTGACAAAGTGAGCACCGCAGACTCTGGCGTATTCCAGCTTAACACCGTCCAAATCGGACCTGGATATCCGTGTCAGCCATAGGTGACGGCGTTGTTCAGAGAGCTGCTTTGTTTTTTCACACTGATTCACTATCATGGCTGGTAGGCGATAGAGCGTTGATCTCCACCTCCACGGGCCGTGCAACCAACCATTAAACACGTTTTCACCATTGTTCACTTCCAATACTGCCTAAGGCGTAATACAATGCGGGTCAACGGTGCGAAACGACTACCACCCAATATGGCGGACGCGCAGAGTAGTCACGTGAGCGTGACGTCAGCTGAAAACCCCCTATTGCAAGAGCCCTCGGCCCGCACACACAGGTTCAGAACTCTCGTGCATCACCGCGAGAGTTGGTCTTGCTTTACGGCGAGAACTCCATGTGTTTTTGCCCTGCCATTCACTATATGCACGCGCGAAAGCAACAACAAAGAACCGCGTGTTAACGTCAAATAAACATGCAAGCATATTGAGTTTTATTATTATTATTTTATTTATTTTTTATTTTATTTATTTATTTATTTTTTTGAATGTTGGCGAGACGCGGCCGCCGCGGTAGCATCTCGCCAAGATAGCGCTGCGGGAAACCCTGATGTTCATACTTTCACTGTGTTAGTCATTGTTTGTACTGCTGTTTTTTTTTACTTTTCGTTGCGTTCGCCTGTCTGCTAAGCTCAAAACAACCGCGCCTGGCTTGACGGAGGAACCAGAACAGCTGAGCATCTTTATGACAGTGCACTTTTACTTTCGCCCTCTGGGGGGAGCCTCGCTGGAAAATCAACCCCGGTTGCATAGTATACCTTTAATGAGAACACATCTCACAGTACACCATAGCAGTGCAGTTTGAGTTAGTAATTACAGAAGAGCCATTTTGTCTCCTGTAAGGATTCTCATGCGTCTCATGTTTGTTTAAATGTACTTTTTCTCTAAAACTTTGTCTACATAGATAACATCAGGAAGGTTTCTGTTCTGTATGGATTCTCATGTGTCTGTTTAGAGTTGATTTTTGGCTAAATCTTTGTCCGCATAGATCACAACAGAAAGGCTTCTGTCCTGTGTGGATTCTCATGTGTGTGTTTAAATGTGCTTTTAGGCTAAATCTTTTTCCACATAGATCACAAGAGAAAGGCTTCTGTCCTGTATGGATTCTCATGTGTCTGTTTAGAGTTGATTTTTGGCTAAATCTTTGTCCACATAGATCACAACAGAAAGGTTTCTGCCCTGTATGGATTCTCATGTGTGTGTTTAAATGTGCTTTTAGGCAAAATCTTCGTCCACATAGATCACAAGAGAAAGGCTTCTGTCCTGTATGGATTCTCATGTGTCTGTTTAAATGAGATTTTTGTGTAAATCTTCGTTCACATAGATGACAACAGAAAGGCTTTTGTCCTGTATGGATGTTCATGTGTGTGTTTAAAATAGATTTTCGGTTAAATGTTTGTCCACACAGATCACAACAGAAAGGCTTCTGTCCTGTATGGATTCTCATGTGGATGTTTAAAGTTGATTTTCGACTAAATGTTTGTCCACATAGACCACAAAAGAAAGGCTTCTGTCCTGTGTGGATTTCCATGTGTGTGTTTAAAGCGTATTTCCCAATAAATGTTTTGTTACAGTCTTTGCAGCTAAGCTTCACTCCTGTCTGTGCTTTCTTTTTTGAGTCCAAATTTTTCTTCCCTGTAGAACATTTCTTATATCCAGAGTCCGACAAGCGTTTCAGCTCAGAGAGACTATGGTCTTCATCACTGTGCTCTTCATCCTCCTCAGCGTCTTCAATCTTTAAAGAAATTGAAGCATCTGGATGATCTTGTATCCTGCTGGATTCTTCTCCATCATTTTCTTCTGGAACTTCTCGGCCCTTAATTTGGTCTGGATAAAGCTGTGGAGACACAGCTTTATCCACACCATCCAGAGTCTTCTTGGGAGGAGAAGCGACTGGAAACCTGATGGCATTAATCACCTCCTCTCCATTGAACTGCTCTCCTGGTAGACTGATGTAGACTCCTTCCTGTTCCTCCTTTATGTAGGGGGGGTTTGGGTCAAGCAGGTCAGCACAAGGTCTGTGGTCTAAAGAAGCTTCTTCTTTAACAATCACCTTCTGCTTAACATCTGCAGGAAACATTGAAACACATTATGCATATTAGAAGGTATTTTGATCTTAGCCTGAACTGAGGCATTTTTTTAATTATTTGATTTAACTACTTTTTCCTATTATTTATTTTTGCATTGTTGTTTCTTGTCTTGTTTACAGTTCTTTTGTAAGAGTATTCTCCCCTATTGTCATTTTTCATGTTGTGTTGCCTCACGTGCCAAGATTTTTGGATGATTGAGTTTGCAGCATTTCATTTACAGAAAATGTAGAACAGTAAAACACAGAATAAAACAAAACACTTCACTGTACATTACTGTTACGACTCCCCCCAAAAGTCAGCTCTTTGAACAACTGCCTTTTTTACCCTTAAAGTGCTAATATAATACTGACCTTTTTGCTGTTTAGGGAACCAAAATGTTATCCTCAAAGATCTAATATTTACAAATGCGCATGCATAACATTGTGTTAATCCTAATCCACGGCCATTTGTTAGACTCCTGATTTTGTTCCCAGTTTAAAAGAGTCACTTCTGTCCCTTGTCCAGTAGCACCAAATTTGAGCAGTTTGCCAAGGTACGTATTGCTTTTCAGGTATTACCACTAGTAACTGTTATGTAGAACCGTTACAATTTCCAGTAACTGCTTCACTGGGGTTCCAACCACAGTGAGTCGACTTGGAGGTATTTCTTTAGAAGGCTAGCTGTCTCTGATTGACTAAAGGGTTTGCATAATAACAGGGACTCCAGAACTATAATCAGATCCGGCATATATAAAACACACAACAGCCATAGCAGATACTGAGTACACAATGAATAAAATCGCTTAAATAAATACCATTGCCTAACGCGGAGGTGGACAAGTTTTTTTAGATGAAGGTCGACGGTGCCCAAAGAAATGAGAAAGCATTAATGGAGCTCCGTATTGATGACTGCCGAAGTCCAAATGGACTCAATATACGGGAGCTGACTGACATGTCAGCTCCCGTAGGGAGAATTGCCCTATGGTCACTGTGGTGTTGAATTTCTGAAAGATGGTGTTTAGTAGACTCCAAAAACTATCTGTTATATTACTGGTTATTAGCACCGTTGAGCTAATGTTTGTGTGAACAACAGCTAACCTGAAACCAGGTTCTGCATAAGGACAAGAGGCTAGTTAGCCCCAATGCTATGTTCATAGTTTCCCCCCTTGTTATGCAATTACACCTCTTTGATTATGAAGCTTATTACCAATTAAAATTGTCAATTATAATTTAATATGCCATTCAAAATCAAAGGATAGCTATGATGGAAATTATTTCAAATGGTTGTGATCAAGGGCCATGAGCCTGTAATGATTAGCACTAACAATTGGCTTATTAACAACTATTAACTTGTTTAGCTAGGAAAAGGGTTGTCTAACCAGTTGTTGACTGTGTTAGACATGTCCAGTACACGTTGACAACTTTAATTATGATTGCAATTGGAGTTTTAACAATTACTCCTTCATCAAAAGACAATGAAAATGTCTCAGTTTATTCAGTTATTTACTTAAAGTAGACAATTCGGTAAGTTTTAGATACTGTTATGGAAATATAATCACGTATATTTAGTAAGTGTAGTTTAAAGTAATATAGATGTTAACTTTAACCCAGTGACCTGAACAGATGAGGATGAGTAGAACAAAGGTTGGTTTCACATTTCAGTGGGCCTTGTGTCAAACACAGGATACAACAAGGAGGTCTGGTGAGCAGATAACGCTGTTAGAAATGCTTACATGAGGCTTCTCATTGTTTTAGTTAACTTCCAGGAGACAAGCTAGGAACAATAGAATACATTTAACGGTTAAAGGTTAGGAAACAGATGTTCTCAGCAGACTGAATGTCTCATGTAGGTCCAGCCCCGCTTGGACTGTCTGTCTTAAAAAGGGGGGAACAACGTGTATGTGTTGAGACAGGCTTCAGACACAGGCAGAGAACTTAAGGTATTCGATGCTGTGATAAACGTGTAAGTGTCTCCCACTTTGGAATTCCAAATTGTAATAAATATATGTTTAACTTTTGTTTTTGCCTCTGAATTCACTGCCTTTTTTCTCTCTGTGCCAAATCCCCGACCGGGTGAGACAAGAAGGGGTGAGGGGCCGTTAGCTAAACGGGCCTCACAGGTGCCTGACTCGTTAACTGGAGCCGTGACCCGGGTTTTGGCTGTGAGTAAAAAGTCTGTTTGAATATTGGACACGAAGGAGGACCTTGCCATAAGCATCACGGGTCGACCCAAAACAGGTAAGGAGATGTTTTCTCCATTGGCAAAATGTTAGTTTTGTAGGCCAAATTGAGTGATGCTTTTGGTTTTAGGGAATCTCTTCTCAAAATATCAGAGGCTGAACAGTACAAATAGGTTTAAATAGAATTTATGTTGAAACCGAGAAATGAGAGAATGAGAGTTATCTGTATGTCCACGTCAGAAAACCGTAAAATAAGATAGAAATGATAAAAGAGATAAAAGCCAAGAAGCCGTTAAGTTGTGAGGCTGTTGAAAAATAAAATAAAAGACAATAAAAAAGATAAAATTACAAAGATAAAAAATAGTCTCGGAAGTTGGTGGCTCCCTCTCCATGACTGACGAGTCTGGAAAATTTTAACACTGAGGTGGAACGTTACCTCGGAGAAAGGGGACTCTCCAAAGAAACGTAGCGATAGGAACGGCCAAGAATACAAAACCATCTAAAAGTTGAGGCTAAGACAGCAAGACCTTTAAAGTGAGCTGTAAAAGAAGATAAGAGATTAAAAAGGGCCCTAAGGGAACATTTAAATTGTTCTCTAGCATCAGAACGGGGATTCTGATTGCACGACGGTTAGACCGAGGTGGTATTTAAATGAATAGTGGGTTCCGTCGACTACGGAAAGGGTAAAGAGGACCTTCCGTGATGCGCAAGGCTGTCTGTCTTAAATGTTGTCTGTCCTGGTCGGTTTAACAATTTTATTTTGGCTTAAATGGGATCCATGGTTTGAATGATTAGAAGCTCTGGTGTGAGTCTGTCTCTCTGTGTGTGCGCGGCTTCGAAGTCTCTTGTGTGTGTGTGTGAGAACGGGTGGTTACGCATGCGTATGTGTGGCTGTGAATAGCTTTGCACGTGTTCTTTTTGCGGTGGAAAAGTACTGAGTCAGGAAGCTGTGTATAGCCCGGATCATGGCGGGAGCTTTTGATCAGGAATTTCAGGACGACGCATGGGGTTCGGTCCCTTGGAAGTCCTTGGGTGAACAAGTAGAGGCGCTGATGGGTTTTGTTGAAACGCATGAAAAGTTAGATAAAAAGACCCAGTCGGCGTGGAGACAGAAAGTGCTTGGAGCCGTTACAGCAGAAGAGAAACGGCTGGAACACAGCGAACCCCTGGGCAAGTATTTGGTGAAACAATATGCTAAAAGTAAGAAACATCTTAATGATTGTATTCAAAGACAAAAATCTGTTGGTTTGTTGCATTTTGGGAAGCGTGATCAGGAAAACGCAGATAGAGAAGTTAAATCATGGGAAAAACTGTTGGTAATTTGGCAGGGTATTAAACATTTGTTTGAAACAAAAGAAGAAACAGTACAATCTCCTCCGCCATACAATATAAACACTACATCTTCCGGATTGTATCCAGTTCTGGATGTTAGAGGCGGAGAATTAGTAATAGAAACGCTCCCGGCATATACTTCAAGGGGCGATATATGTTCAGATAATGCTCAACACCCGCATACGTCATTTAATGCACCACCCATAACCCTCACTCCTTTTAAGTCTTGTGAACCTTTTCTCGCTCGAGCTGCTCGCGAGAACCCGTCTCAGTCTGTTAACAGGCCTTCTTCCCCGCCTACAGCTTGTCAGATGACGAAAGCAGGCCCTGAGGAGCATGTGTTGCACGCCCAGGAACCTGGAGTAAGACCACCCTCTAGGGGCTGTTCTTCTGTATCTTCAGAAGACACACAACCAGCAACAGGTTTAAATCATGTTGATCTTAATAAAACAGGAACTAGATCACCAGCAGCATCGACTAATGTCAGGTTTAATAACCCACGTTCATTGGAGCCTGAGGTTAATGTAAAAATGTCAATAAAAGGGGTTTGGAAGGAGGACGACTCCACTGATTTGTTAAATGTGCCACTATTGGATTTCTCCTTAGAGGGAGAAATGCATGCTGAAGAAGGCATGGCAAATGATAATGGGTTATATCATTCTACCGAGGACACAGAATTTGCAAGAAGACAGAGGACATCACGAACTCGTGATGTGAGTAGGATTTTAAATAACAGCTTTCGCAGCATGCATCCAATGATAACTCGTTCTCAAGGTCCCACTAGAGTGCAGATGCCCATATTGCAAAATAATATGGGCACAGAAAACTATGTCCCTTATTCATTTGGTGATGTACAAGCCCTGGTGGACAAATTGCCTAGTATTGCAGCTGGTGGCAGATTGTGGCTTGCCGAACTTGATAATCTAACTAAAGGAACTAAACTGGCTTTGGGTGATTTTAGAGCTGTTCTAGGCCGTTGTGTTCCTGCTTCAACTGCAGATGACATTGAATATGAAGCTCGAACATCCAATATTGGAGATGAAACTTTACTCTCTTCAGTTATCACTCGTTTGGGGAACGCAATTAGAGAACATTTCCCATTATCAACTCCTGCAGCGGTTCCCAAGTTTGACTGGGATCCCTCACAGCATCCAAAGGATTTCATTACTCAAGCTGAAGAGAGTTGGATTAAACACACAGGTGTAAATCCAAAAGGGGATAGTTCTAACTTGGGTGAGTTATTCAGGGAAGCAGTCCTGAAAGGTGTGCCTCCTTTGGTGTCACAGCTGATGAAACAGAATCCTGAGATGCCTGGTTGTGAGTATGCCCGCTGGGAAAAACATCTTGTACATCATTTGCATGTTGCTCAGGATGTAGAGAAGAAGAAAAAACAAGAGAAAGAGGACATGCATGATCAATTAATCAAATTGCAATTATTAGACGCACGACAGCAGGTAAATAAACGTAAACAAGAAAAAACTGAACATGTTATGGTCTCAGCAGTTGCATCACCTGGGGCTCCGTCCCCGATGGTGACACCTCAGTTTAATCCAATACAAGGGGGAGGGATCCCCCCTCCTGTTTTCTATCCTCCATGTAATTACAGATCTGCGGGTTCTGCGCGTGGATTCGGATGGCGATTTGGTGGACGGCGTGGACGGTCAGGTTGGAACCGTGGTCTGAGAGGACGAGGTGGATATGGCGGACCTGGGAGAGCACCTGTCGACATTTGCTTTAACTGTGGACAAATTGGACACTGGGCAAGGGATTGTCAATCCCCACCAGGAGGTGAGATTGTGCCACCAAACCCTAACATGGCCCCGCCTCCGCAAGGTCAGTACCCCCAGGTCGGAGAAAACTTTTATGGACAATTTTGACACATCCCTGAGAATAACTCCAGCAGCGTGAGTTCCGCAGACCCCATGCTGCCAGCAAAGGTTGGAGAAGAACACATGAACTTTTTAGTCGACACTGGAGCTACGTATTCCACTATAATCAATCAGCCATCTGCCTCTGTGCTGTCGACTAAGACTGTGTCACTAATGGGTTTCTCAGGGAAGGAACAGCGTCTGCCGTTGACTTTACCACTTCCGGTGAAAGTTGGAAACCAGAAACTGCAACATTCATTCGTATGGTCTCCATCTACACCTGTCAATTTGATGGGAAGAGACTTGTTGGTTAAACTGGGAGCCGCAGTGCTTTGTGGACCTCAAGGTTTGACTGTTACCTTTCCAGACGGTTCTTCTCTAGCATGCGGTCACACTTTCCAGGATGGACAGTATCTGGTTCGGCCCGTGGGGGAAGAGTTTGCTGACATCTACTGGGGACTCTTAACAGAACCTGCTGAAGCTGGTGTTCTCTCGGTGTTCCAGCTTTGGAAGCCTTGGATTCAAAGCCTAAGTTCCTACCTGACTCCACCTGATCCGCCACACGTCACTCTGTTCTACGACAGAAATCACGCAGATTGGTATGAGGAATCATTTGCTGCAGACCTTGAAGGTAACACATGGACAGTCACATCTAAGAACATATATGTGGCCCCTGAGGGGGTGGCAGCCGCGGTGATGTTAACTCCTGAACAGCAGCAATGGTATATGATGTCAGATGAAGCATTTCCTCATATTTCTCTTTCTCTCCATTCTGAGCGACAGGCCAGTGAATTAGGAGGGATGGTTAAGCGTTCCCTCCAGACTACTGATTGGGCACGGACCAGCGTCCCAGGTTTGCTGTTTTCAACTTCCACTAACACATATCAGATTGTCTGTGATGTCACTGACACAGTTCTTTTGAAACATGAGCTTTTGACTCGACACCATGGCAGGGAACGTACCGACCATCATAAAGCAGCAGAGATGTTGGATGCTCTCCCATCACAACTCTGGGCAACCAGTCCCACAGACGTGGGATTAGTTTCATGTGCTCCAGTTTCATTTCAGGTTGCGACTGACTCTCCTATTTGGGTGAATCAGTATCCACATAAACCTCAAGCGGAGGAAGGCATTGCTGACACCATCACAGGCCTTTTGACAGCTGGAGTATTAGAACCCTCTGTCTCAGCCTGGAACACACCCATTCTCCCAGTGGAAAAGAAACAAACTGGTAAATATCGCATGGCACATGATCTTAGAGCTGTAAATTCTGTTTTGAAGACACCTACAATCCCTGTACCTAACCCATATGTGGCCATTTCCAGTTTGGAGCCCTCTCAGCAGTGGTACACATGTATCGACTTGGCGAACGCATTTTTCTGTCTTCCTTTGGCTGAAGAATGCAGAGACGTTTTTTCATTCACTTATAAAGGTCGCCAGCTGCGTTACACCAGACTGCCACAGGGATTTGCCCTATCACCAGGTATCTTTAATCAGGTTTTGAAAGATGTTTTGCAGACATGTCCTCTGCCAAGAAACACCACCCTTATTCAGTACGTGGACGATCTGCTGTTGGCTTCACCAACTGCTGAGATCTGCCTTCAGGCTACAGAACTGGTTCTGAGACACCTCCATGAACATGGGTTCAAGGTCAGTAAGGATAAACTGCAAATTGCCAGAAAACAGGTTTCTTTCCTGGGCCGTGTCATCTCCGCAGGAACAACCAGTATGTCCTCCAGTCATAAACAGAGCATTTTGTCACATCCTAAACCGCTGCGCGTGAAAGACATGCTGTCTTTTCTGGGATTGACTGGTTACAGCCGTAACTATATTCCCGGCTATGCAGACCTGACGCAGCCTTTGAGGGACCTCGTGAAGGCGCAAGGTATGAGAAAACTAAATAATGTTTTGATTTGGACTCAGGAAGCGGAAGAAGCATTTGTTCTGCTTAAACAACGACTTGCATCTGCTGCTGAATTGACTCTTCCAGACTACTCTATCCCATTTTTTCTTGATGTTTCTGCAACCAGATTTGCTTTAAATGGCATCTTGTTTCAGAGAAAAACAGGCGAGAGAAAAATTTTGATGTATATATCAGTCATGTTGGATAACGTGGAAAAACGTCACCCCCAATGTACACAATATGCAGCAGCAATAGCCAGAATGATTCAAAAGACTGCACATTTAGTCATGGGACACAGTCTAACTATTTTGACAACTCACAGTGTTGTGGCTTATGTGAATTCACAAAGCTTCACTATGACTGCACTCAGACAACACAGGCTGTCCAAAATTTTGGAAGCACCCAACATCATATTCACGCATGAAGGTGTGAACATGGCAGATGGCATGACGAATGGCGAACCCCATCAATGTGAAGAATTGGTTGCCAGGATGGAGAAGGTGAGACCAGACCTAGAGGCTAGTCCTATTGAAGGCCCACAGGTGAGACAGTTGTTCACAGATGGCTGCTGTTTCAGACATGAAACTGAAGGACTCAGAGCAGCCTATTCTGTTGTTGAGCGAATAGGCTCAGGATTTGTAACAAGGAAGGCAGAAAGGTTACAAGGACCTCAGTCAGCGCAGAGAGCAGAGCTAATAGCAGTGATTGAGGCATTAAAGTTGGCAGAACAACAGGAGGTAAATGTATATACAGATTCAGCTTATGCCGCAGGTGCAGTTCATGTGGAGTTATGTCAGTGGTTGAGAGCAGGATTTTTGACAGCGGGGGGTAAACCTATAAAACACGAGATGGAAATGAGAGAGCTGGCCGATGTGTTGATATTACCGGCCAAAATTGCCGTGATAAAGTGCAAAGGACATGATAACAGTAATTCAGACATTGCATTAGGGAATCAGGCTGCAGACCAGGCTGCCAAAGCAGCCGCTGGATATGAGCCTCAGATGATGATGGTGACGGTGGAAGATGAGCTGAGAGAAGAGTTGAGCATGTGTAACATTAAACAGTTGCAGAGCAGAGCAGCTCCGGAGGAGAAGAATATGTGGAGACTCAGAGGAGCCTCAGAGCAGGAAGGTTGCTGGAGAGGGCCAGATGGCAGACTGGTTTTTCCTCCAGGTTTGAAACAGAAGCTTTTTACTGAGGCACATGGTGTTGGACATGTGGGTGTCAGACAGATGATGGACAACTTGAACCATTGGTGGCATCCATTTATGTCAGATATGGTCAAACATTTTGTAAAAAGTTGTGCACTGTGTGGGCAATTTAACTCAAAGAAGACTTTGAAACCGTTGCAGGGAAGATTTCCTTTGATCACAGTTCCTGGCAAGGAAGTGATTCTTGATTATACAGATATGGTGACCCGAGCTGGAGGCTTTAAGTATTTGTTGGTGTGTGTGGACGCTTTTACAGGATGGCCAGAGGCCTGGCCTGCTAGAAGAGAGGACAGCAAAACGGTGATAAAATGCCTCATTAACCATTACATTCCCAGGCACGGGTTCCCTGAAAAGATAAGGACTGACAATGGAACCCACTTCAAGAACCAGGACCTGCAACGAGTGGAGTCCAGTTTAGGGCTCACGCACAGGTTTGGCACCGTGTATCACCCCCAGTCGCAGGGCAAAGTGGAGCGAATGAACCTGAACTTGAAAAATAAGTTGGCTAAAATCTGTGCGCAAACGAAACTATCATGGGTTGATGCCTTGCCTCTCGCTCTGATGTCAATTAGGTCTTCGGTTAATTCAACCACAGGATTTACTCCTTACGAGCTGGAGACGGGAAGAAGCTTTCCTGGGCCCCAACGTCGACCACTGGGAACTGCAGGCGACCTGCAGATTCTGACAAGTAAGGAGTACTTTTCACAGTTGCAGGCTGTGCTGGAGGCGTACACCAAGATCCGTGGACATCCCAAGGAAGGAGAAAGAGGACCACCACCTCCGGACGTCGACTGGGTTTGGCTCAAGGTCATCAAAAGAAAGTGGTCAGAGCCGAGGTTCACGGGACCCTTCAAAGTGATCGAGAGAACCTCACATGCGGTGAGGTTGGGAGGAAAAGGTAATACGTGGTTTCATTGGAGCCAGTGTGCACCAGCAGCAGAACCTCAGAGGTCGTTGACGGAGGTTCAGGAGGTTTAAAGGAGCGGATCAGCTGATTGGGCTCAGTCAGCTGTGAATAGAACCAGACTCAGGGTCACAATAACACCCTCTGGTTCTTGACACCACAGGCAGTCTACCTGTGTGTTGAAGACCCAGCCTGCAGATTCATCACGTTGTATTGAGTGGCTGTGGGACCCACCCTTCTTCTACGAACGTCTGTAAGAAAGAAGTTGATGTCATTGTGAAAAAAAAAAAAAAAAAAAAAAAAAAAAAAAAAAAAAAAACCTTGTGATCATTTGTGGGATTTTCTATGCTTTTTATCTTTCTAGCTTTAAATATAACAAATGTTTTGATCTACTTTTAACAATATTTTTTGATCTTATATTTCTATAATATTTTGACTTGTTTGAGCTGGTACACAGTCACTAGGTTACATTTGCTGGTGAAGGACCTTTATGGTAAGTTGGTAATAGTTTTAGGATTTTGTTCAGCTGAAACGAGGGTTTACTTTTGTTTCATACTCTTTATAGATAACATTTTTTCAGGTGAAGGAGCAAGTGTTTCCTGGTCTACAGATTCGATTTTTACATTTAGAATATTCTGGTTTTTGTATGAAGTTAAACATGGAGCAGAAATTGGGTGCTGGATTGGTTCAGCGGCAGCTGACGTTGGGTTTATGGGTTTTACTTCTTATGTTGTGCATGCTTGTTTTCAGCATTGTTATTCGAGGAGCAGGTGCTGCTGATCCTATCAGGCGTCAGGAGCGGGCCATTCAGGATACAGATGATTGTCTGACTCAACATCGTGGTATTGAACTGCATTACACTTTGGGTACAAGGGTTGTATTTGAATTCGATTTATGCTCAGTGGTAGATTGTGGTAGTGACCCATCAATCTGGCAGAAATCTGATGTTTATGCTTGTGTATTGCCGAAGGGGGTTCCTGACTCCCCTGTACCTTGGTGCTACCGCTGGATTTATATGAGGTGGCACACCGGAAATGAGGCTGTTCCGGTGCGCCATGGGGGATTTGATAAATTATTACAACAAGCATTGACTCTTACCAAAGGCCATCGTCAGGTAGTACAAGGTGTTAATCCCATTATCTTGACCATTTCTGGATTGAACATTAATCCGTATTTTGGAGCATACACTGGGGTTTATTCTGAATATAGCAGTGGCGTTACTAAGCCCAAACCTTGTAGTATTAGTCCGTCAGGGTTTTATCTTGTCCTAGGAGCAGGTGCATGGGATAACGGTCCCGTTGGTTTAATTAAACTTTCTCTACATAATGCAACTACTTCTGGTGTACAGATTCTTTCACCACAAGTGGGGAAAGCCTTGTCCTCTTCAGGAGGACTTCATGTAGATTATAATAAATTGACCCCTGGTAACATTCTTATGAGTTCTACAGGGGATAGGAGACGCAATTTGTGGGTTTCTTGGATGGCTCAGACTGCCAGACAATATACGGCTGAGAGCTGTGTGGCATGTGCTGCGGCTAGGCCAATTTTAACAACAGAACCAGCACCTTTATTTCCTTTTGAGGATCCTACAGGATATGATTGCATTTTAGAGTTGACAAAAGGCCGCTCTGTGGGGTGTGAGTTCTATCATGATCTTTTCCCTCCTATAAACAATGACACTATTCCTGGGCCGTTTACTCCTGGTAATCACATTAAACAGTATGTGTGCTTTAATTTCACAGGGGAAGGGACAGAGGATTTATCAACGTTAGGTGTGATTCCATCGGAGTGGTGTAAATTTTATTTTCATTTTCAAGGCATAGGTTCATGGGCAAGAGCTGGATTGTATTATTATTGTGGCGGAAGACAGTTGTTTGTTCAGATCCCTTTTGGCTCTGTGGGTGTGTGTGCCATGGTAAGGTTGGTGGCACCACTGTTGTTAATGGGACCTGGGTTAAACCAGGAACACTTGTTACATAGAATTAAGCGTAGTTCTGATTTTGATTTGGCACGTAATTCTCCTACATACATAGATTCGATCGGGGTCCCCAGGGGGGTTCCCGACAGGTACAAGTTGGTAGACCAGGTTGCAGCAGGTTTTGAATCCATATTCCTTTGGATTACTCCTAATAAGAACGTTGATAGGATTAATTACATACATTACAATGTGTTACGTTTGTCTAATCTGACTAGAGATGCTGTTGAAGGGTTAGCTGAACAATTAGCTCCTACCTCTCTTATGGCTGTTCAGAATAGGATGGCACTGGATATGCTTTTGGCGGAAAAAGGGGGTGTTTGCGCCATGTTTGGAGATATGTGTTGTACGTTTATTCCTAATAATACCGCACCGGATGGGTTGGTGACTAAAGCTTTAGAAGGTTTGAGGACTCTGAGTAAAACGATGCATGAACAATCAGGAATAGATAATCCTTTGGATAAATGGCTGACACAGGCTCTGGGTAAATGGAAGAACTTAATTATTTCTATGATGCTTTCTCTGTCAGTGTTTTTGGGTATTTTGGTTACGTGCGGCTGCTGCTGTGTCCCCTGTTTGAGAACTCTCGCTGTTCGCTTTATTGTCACTACTCTTGAAAAGGGCACAGTTTCCTCGTCTTCTCTCAATAATCAGATGTTACAGGTGGGGACAGAGCCTCCTCTAAAGGATGTAAGATTGGAGTTGGTTCAGTATCATGGGGTGATATGAGATTTTTCCGGTATTATCCTGTTTGATTTTCTGTTGATCTATGCATATATATTGTTTTGCATGTGTTTGATTTTTATACTGATTATGAGTTACTCATTTAATTTTTTCTGATTTATTTCACTGTGTTGATTTGGATGTGTTTGACTTGCTAAGGTTAATTTTTGCATGCTTTGTTTCTGATGTTTGCTCCAGTATGTTTACCAAATTCACAGGTGTGTTTTTTCTGTGTCTCACAATTTTAGTTTTATGCTTCTATATTCAGTATCTGCATTTTTGTGGACTCTCTTTGTGAGAGTCCAAAGGGGGAATTGTTATGGAAATATAATCACGTATATTTAGTAAGTGTAGTTTAAAGTAATGTAGATGTTAACTTTAACCCAGTGACCTGAACAGATGAGGATGAGTAGAACAAAGGTTGGTTTCACATTTCAGTGGGCCTTGTGTCAAACACAGGATACAACAAGGAGGTCTGGTGAGCAGATAACGCTGTTAGAAATGCTTACATGAGGCTTCTCATTGTTTTAGTTAACTTCCAGGAGACAAGCTAGGAACAATAGAATACATTTAACGGTTAAAGGTTAGGAAACAGATGTTCTCAGCAGACTGAATGTCTCATGTAGGTCCAGCCCCGCTTGGACTGTCTGTCTTAAAAAGGGGGGAACAACGTGTATGTGTTGAGACAAGCTTCAGACACAGGCAGAGAACTTAAGGTATTCGATGCTGTGATAAACGTGTAAGTGTCTCCCACTTTGGAATTCCAAATTGTAATAAATATATGTTTAACTTTTGTTTTTGCCTCTGAATTCACTGCCTTTTTTCTCTCTGTGCCAAATCCCCGACCGGGTGAGACGAGAAGGGGTGAGGGGCCGTTAGCTAAACGGGCCTCACAGGTGCCTGACTCGTTAACACCATTCAATTTCTGACTTAAAATAATCACAAACACCTGCAAATTCGCTAGTTATTAATTAAACTGATCATTCTCTGTAACAGTAATTAGTCTGCTAAATAAAAATACTTGAAAACACTACTCACGGCTAAATAGCACATGGAAAAGAAAACAAAGGAAAATAAAAGTCAGTCAACGTAGACAAATTAAGAGGTAGCAATGTGTGATCAATTCACAGTTGATTAGCAATTCTATTGACTTCAACATTGATTATCACAATCCACATGTCAGCACTTTGCAGTAACAGCACTGAAATATTCTGGGTAAATAGGTCTGAGGTAGTAAAGCTAGTATACCCAAACAGGCCTGAGGCTAAGATGAGGAACGCTTCTGGGAAAACTAGCCACTAGCAGTGTTAGTTCATGCACGGTTAGCTTCTAATTTGTCATAGTTCTGCTTCAAGGTAGAGCTCCAATATCGATAGCTAAGAGCATCGGGGCTACTTGGTGCCCCGCACTAGATGGCGGCTCTGACGCCGCATACCCTCCAGCCTTGCGTGCCGTACGCAAGGGCGGCAACCACTCGAGACAAAGGCTTCGACAAACCGCGGGAGACAAGACAGGCCTTACCTGGGACGCCGAAGGGGGGAGGGAAAGAGAGAGAGAGAAGAAAGAAATATGAAAAGAGCACTGACTCAGCCGAACGGCGTGGCTCCTCTCTCACCAAAGAAAACCCAAACAAAGGAGATTTATGTTGCACTGCTCAGTGTCCGTGGATCTCAGCCAGGATCTGGCATGGAGATTGGCAAAGTTCATTGAGTGTCAGAAAACAGATTCTCTGGGCGCTCCTCCGACGATCTGTTTGGCCAAAACAAATCAAAGGGATCTTGTCGGTCCCTAAAAGATGATGGATCTCCCAGTGGAATTAAAAATTAATGAACATTAATTTCAAGTCAAGACCTCCCGGGTGAGATGCAGGGGAAAAAGGTGATGGATCAAACTTGGACCAGCCAAGGAATCTGAATCACGGGCCACCACGTGCAGACAGAATGCAGAAATTCAGCTGAACGTCTTCTCAACACAACGGCACTGCACAGAAGGAGGAGGATGTAATTGTCCACTGTGGTTTTATACCCGGGTGTAATTTGATCTCTGGACAGTCACCATCTCTGTCGTGATTGGAGATGGGGTGTCTCAATCAGTTGTAGCTCCCAACTGTGTAGCATGCTGAGTGTTTCAGTTTGTCACGTCGTAATGGCATAACACCCTTGTTCACATTCACTATTGAGTCAGCGATTGAGATTTGTTTGGGATTTTTGTTTTATTCCATACGCTTCTTTGTCTACCCTGCCTTACCCCTCAGTTGCTTATTGCTGATTATTTATTGTGTTTTCTACAAAGAAGAACTGTGAGATTCTCACTGTGATTCAGAAGGAAGAGGTACTGCACCAGGCCCAGCATGAAGAACACACTGAGCATTTATATTTTTACAGTCAGCCTGACAAAGGATGAAGAGGGCCCAGAATGCTGCGTTCAATCAATTAATTTCCCACTTCCGTTTGTAACATGCGTCAAGCATAAAGCAACCTTTAGCTTCTTCAAGATGTTTAGTCTGCTTTGCCCCTTCTTGTAGACACTATACTTAAACGATCTTTAGACTGGTTTGTGTCAGGGAAAGTGTAATATTAAGACTGAGTCATCGAGGACTGCATGAGTGATAAGGCAAGGCATATTTATTTAGCACTTTCAGTCACAACACGATTCAAAGCTAGGCTAATGTTTGGTTCAAAGGACATGACAGTGTTATATATGAAACAGAACCCTTGGCCACCCCATGGCTCTAAATCAGGTCATATGACCTGTATTAGTATCATAATGATCCCGTTGTTTAATGCATTCAATAGGCAAATAAACTTTGATCAAAATTTCTTAAAACAGCCATCAATGAGATGACACCAGCAGACACAAACAATTCACTGGCACTTGTCCATCTGGGCTTTTTCAATACAGGTCTTAGTGTATCATTATAAGCCATTTGAAACCATTTGAGGCTGTCTTTCTTGTAATTCCACCATAAGTGTGTTGTATACTAAGAGATATAATATGATTTAAACAAGTTCAGAATAACACTTTTTTATTAGTTAAAATAGATATAATAATGACATGTGGTTAAAATCAGAAAAAAACATACACAATGCATCATTTACTCAACGGTGTGTTGTTGCTGTGAAATGCCACTGAATCTTTACTCCCACAGGATAGGTATATGATGTTGTATTCTCTTCTACTTCTGGTCAGCTTCTCTTACTGGCTTCCATGTCTGCATGCTGCTGCTCTTTTGCCAAAATAAAATACCAAATGCTGCCCTCTGTTTGGGAACTCTGGGAACTCTCATATGATTGGCTCAGAAACCAAGAAGCAAACACGAGTTTCACTCTGAACCGAAGTAGTTGTGGACTATACCGCTGGTATTGAAAGAAGAAAAACGTGACCAAGACACTGTTAAAGGAGAGGACCAAATGTTAATAGGAAATGTTACTTCCATCCTTGGTGAAACATTAGAATGATTTAGGTTAATTTCACATTAAATATCTTACTTATAGTGCCTTTAAATTGAACATCATATTGTGTACCATACCGAACACCAGCAGAGCTAAAACTGAAAACCACTAGATTGTCAGCATACATTTACTTGATTAGCAATTGTTTTTCCAACCATGCAGCCAGTTCTACACAGGTTTAACTGTTTAGGAAGATCATTCGTATAAAAAATTAAACAATATGGGTGATAAAATGCTTCTTTGTCTGAATTCATAGCTGATCTGAAAGGGTTCAGATACACAATTTTCGTAGTCTGATACCATACCAGTGAGACCTGATAGTAAAGAATTACATTAGTCAAGCCTTGGTATAACAAATGCATAGACTAGTTTTTCAGCGTCACTCTTGGTTAAAATGTTTATAATTTTGGCAATATTCCAGAGGTAAAAAAGGAAATTCTGTAAACCTGTTTAAATAACATGTCTTGGTCAAAAATAACACCAAAGTTTTTTACTTTATTACCAGAGGCCAATCTAATGCCATCCAGATTAAGTGATTGATTAAGACGTTTCTTTTTTGAGGACTCTGGTCCAAAGTTTACAACGTCTGGCTTTTCAGAATTTAAATGCAGAAAATATTGATGTGATCAAGACATGCATGTAGTAAAAGTTATTAAATGGATTTATCAGGATTTATGGATAAATATAGCTGAAGTCATCAGTATAACAGTGGAAATTAATCCTACGCTGTCTGATAATTTTACCAATTGGAATCATATATACAATAAAAGAGAATTGGTCCAAGGACTGAACCCTGTGGTACTCCACATGTGACCCTAGAGTTGGAAGATTTACTATTATGATGAAACAAACTGGAATCTGTCAAATAGATAAGATTCAAACCAGCCCAATGCTTTCCTCTTAATCCCTACAGTATGTTCAAGTATTTCTAGAAGAATATTGTGATCAACATTATCAAATGCAGCACTAATATCTAACAAGTTGATTTTGTGTCAAGTATAGTCCATTATCTGAGGCCATGAGAATATCATTAGTGATCTTCACCAGAGCTCTTTCAGTGCTATGGTAAGCTCTGAAGCCTGACTGAAACTCTTCAAATGGATCATTATTCTTTAAATGTTCACATACTTGATTAGCAACTACTTTCTCAACAATTTTAGTACGGAAAAGATTAAATATAGGTCTGTAATTTATTAAGTCATCTTGATCAGGATATCTGAAAGACTTAACACAAGCTTTAGAAGCATACAGCTTCTCAACTGTGAGTTCTCATGTGTTGAATTCTACTACTAGAGGAAGTAAAATATTTATTGCACACTTTACAATGATAAGGCTTCTCACCTATGTGAGTTCTTATGTTCTTACTCAGGCTACATTTATGGTAAAACTTTTTTGCACAAGTTGGACAGGAAAAAGGCTTCTCACTAGTGTGCTTTGTGGATCTGGAGAAGCCATTCGACCGTGTCCCTTGAGGGATCCTGTGGGGGGTACTCCGGGAGTATGGAGTACCGGGCCCTTTAATAAGGGCTGTCAGGTCTCTGTACGACCGGTGTCAGAGTCTGGTCCGCATTGCCGGCAGTAAGTCGGACTCATTTCCGGTGAGAGTTGGACTCCGTCAAGGTTGCCCTTTGTCACCGATTCTGTTAATAACTTATGGACAGAATTTCTAGGCGCAGCCAAGGTGTTGAGGGGATCCGTTTTGGTGACTTTAGGATTGCGTCTCTGCTATTCGCAGATGACGTGGTCCTATTGACTTCATCAGGGCGTGATCTACAGCTCTCACTAGAGCGGTTCGCAGCCGAGTGTGAAGCGGCCTGATGAGAATCAGTGCCTCCAAATCTGAGACCATGGTCTTGAACCGGAAAAGGGTAGAGTGCCTTCTCCGGGTTGGGGAGGATGTGCTGCCCCTAGTGGAGGAGTTCAAGTATCTTGGGGTCTTGTTCATGAATGAGGGGAAGATGGAGCGGGAGATCGACAGGCGGATTGGTGTAGCGTCTGCTGTGAAGCGGGCGCTGTACCGGTCCGTTGTGGTGAAGAGAGAGCTGAGCCAAAAGGCAAACTCTCGATTTACCGGTCGATCTACGTACCTACCCTCATCTATGGTCATGAGCTTTGAGTCATGACTGAAAGAACGAGATCCCGGATACAAGCGGCTGAAATGAGTTTTCTCCGTAGTGTGGCTGGGCTCTCCCTTAGAGATAGGGTGAGGAGCTCAGTCATCTGGGGAGGACTCAGAGTAGAGCCACTGCTCCTTCACGTCGAGAGGAGCCAGTTGAGGTGGCTCGGGCATCTGGTCAGGATGTCTCCTGGACGCCTCCCTGGTGAGGTGTTCCAGGCACGTCCCACCGGGAGGAGGCCCAGAGGAAGACCCGGGACACGCTGGAGGGACTATGTCTCTCGGCTGGCCTGGGAACGCCTTGGGATTCCCCCAGAGGAGCTGGCCCAAGTGGCCGGGGAGAGGGACGTCTGGGCCTCCCTACTGAAGCTGCTATCCCCGCGACCCGACCCCGGATAAGTGGAAGACAATGGATGGATGGACAGATCTTGATCAAGAGAAGGTTTCTTAAGTAAAGGTTCAATAACAGCTACTCTAAAAGGCTGTGGTACATATCCATTTACTAAGCATAGGTTAATTATATCTAAAATGGTGGCATTAATTAAAGGGAATACCTCCTTAAATCACTTTGTTGTGATCGGGTCTAACATACAAGTAGAAGTTTTGGATGAAGCTAAAATTTTAGATCGCTCAGGAAGCTCTACTGTGTCTAAACAGTTCAAACAGCAATTAGGTTTTAGACATTCTTCCAACGCTGCCTCACTTGCTGGGGACGTGGTAATCATGTTTGGGAAGATGGCAATCATTTTATTTCTAATAGAATTAATTTTATTTATGAAGAATCCAATAAAGTCATTACTAATGAGAGCTGAAGGAATGGAAGGATCAACAGAGCTATGACTGTGGGTAAGTTTGGCAACTTTAATATAGAGAAAACTAGGATTATTTTTATTTTCCTCTATTAATGATGAAAAATGTACTGCTCTAACTCTGCAAAGGGTCTTTTTTATACAATAGTAAACTGTTTTTCTAGATTTACATTTACATCTACATTTGTAGAGCGTCATTTTCTCTCCAATTTCAAAACATTGTGCTTCAAAGATTGCAGTTCTAAATTAAACCAGGCAGTTCTCATATTGAAGGGGATTGTTCTTGTGAATCTGCATCCTCAGCACAGGTCAGCATGCAATGTTTTGGGGGTTACCCTCACACAACTGACCAGTACAAATAAGCATTGTGAAACTTGTGCTGTGTCTGTCTGATCTTTTTCCTTAAAGTTAGGAGATTAAAATAAACCTAGCAGAAACCTTTTTTGGGGTTGGAAAACTCCCTTAAATTGAACTCAAAATGTTTTAAAAATTGTCAAATAGGACAGGGTTGTGAGGAAATACTGTTAATTCTTGAATACTGTTAATTCTTCACAGTTAATTCTTCAGTATGTCAACATAAGAGTCAAGGTATGAAGGCAAGAGTGCATCGGTTTAGGCACATTTTGAGCAAAACCATTTTATCTAGGATAGTATTAAGGGCTACATTTAGGTTATCACATTCAGCGTCAACATGAATGTTAAACTCCCCCACAAAAATAACCTTGACAGTGTTTAACACTAAATCAGATAGGAAGTCTGAAAACTGATCTAAAGAATGAGAGTACGGGCCTGGTGGACAATAAAAACAACAAACAGAAGAGGTTTTATTGCTTTGCAGTTTGGATGACGGAAACTAAGGGTTGAATGTTCAAAACAATTGAAGATAAATTGGCCTGGGAGTAATTAATAAATCAGATTTAGAGATGGTAGCTACTCCTCCTCCTCTTCCCATAGTTCTGGGAATGTGTAAATTTAGACTAAATGTATTTATTTTGTATAAAAAAACAGCAACAAGAGGACTAAATTAGTAATTTAGTCCTCTTGTTGCTGTTTTTTATACAAAATAAATCAATCTGATTATCAGAAATCAATTCATTAACTGACCATCTTTGGAAGGCTTTTTTTTTTATTTCTTGCGGCTGGCTTTTAATCACAGTAGACTGACAGGAAGGGGGTGGAAGAAGGGGAGAGTCATGTGGGAAAGGACCGCGGGTCAGATTCAAACCCAGGTCAACCGCGTCGAGGACTCAAGGCCTATCTAGTTGCGCTATCCACTGCGCCATGCGCACGCCCCAGGCTAGACCATATATTTAATAAACCAAATTTAATTGTTTTATTTTTTGGTTCAAGTTGAGTCGTATTGATTTTTTACAAGATTTTTATGATTTTCTCCTTTTACAGCAGTTTTTAATCCTTTTAGTTTTGGTCATGGGAGCGAAACTGTCTCAATGGGGTAATGTAATCATTACCCCCTTTATTGTCATTGCAACATACATTTCAACAAAATTTGTTCTCTGCATTTAACCCATCACCTCAGGGAGCAGTGGGGCCCCAGGCAAACTTCTGTGAATGGGCCCTCCTCCAAGTCTACTCTACGTGTGAAAGGTTCTATAGGGGTTCATGCTACAGTAGTACAACATTTTATTGTAGTCTTTCCCTGGGCGGTACAGCTAAATAATCGGAGACTAAAGCCTTAAGTAGCCTATATCAAATTTGCACATTCATCTGGAGGGAGCTGTCAATAAATAAGCATGTGCACCACCGTTCACGGCTGTATCAGTGATGGGGCTTTCAGCTCCTTCAAAGGAAGGGAGCTAAAGAGGTATACCTCTATCCTCCTCGTTTACCTTTAATATTTTGATATAGCACAAACATTAATAGTACTACATTTTGCTATAAAATATGACTCAAACAAAAATGATTTACGACAATTATGACAGCCCTTCATTTCAGTTATGAAAAAACATTGAAGAGAGGTTGTCACTCATTTATTCTATATGCGTGCAGAGTTTGCTGTTAAAGGAATGCCAGTGCTCAAATCATTCCTTTCAACTATTGTTCAGATATCAAGTGTTTGGGCTGATATTCATTGGACAATACCTAACAGACCGAGAGTTCTTTATTAAACATTAAATAACTTAAAACAGCGTGTAATAGCACAACACACACCATTATTATATGTAGATAACAGTGTTTCATTGGCTTCCTGTTAAATCAAGAATATAAACTGAAATTCTCTTTCTCATGTATAAAGCCCTTAATAATCAAGCTCCATCATATATCAGAGCTCTGATTACCCCGTGTGTTCCTAACAGAGCACTTCGCTCTCAGACTGCAGGTCTGCTGGTGGTTCCTAGAGTCTCTAAAAGTAGAATGGGAGGCGGATCCTTTAGCTATCAGGCTCCTCTCCTGTGGAACCAACTCCCAGTTTTGGTCTGTAAGGCATACACCCTGTCTACTTTTAAGACTAATCTTAAAACGGTCCTTTTTTTTGCGGCTCTAGTGGCACGCGTTTTATTGACAGTGAGCTGACAGGAAGAGGGTGGAAGACATGTGGCAAAGCGCCGCGGGTCGGAGTCGATCCCGGGGCGACAGCGTTGAGGACTAAAGGCCTCCTAATATGGTTTGCGCTAACCGATCCGCCACCGGCACGCCCACCCTGTCTACTTTTAAGAATAGGTTTAAACCTTTCCTTTTTTAAAGATATTTAGTTAGAGTGGCTCATCTTACCCTGAGCTATCTCTGTAGTTATGGGGATGGCAGATCATCTGCTTTTACTATATAATGTAGAACAGATTCCTGGATCAATGTGTGCTTCTGTGCTTTTTTTCTTCTCTTATTGTGTCTCTGCTCTGTCTTCTCTAAGCCCCAGTGGGTCGAGGCAGATAACCGTTCATACTGAGCCTGGTTCTGCTCGAGGTTTTCCTCCCTGTTAAAGGGAAGTTTTCCTCACCATTGTCGCGTCATGCATGCTCAGTATTAGGGATTGCTGCAAAGCCATCAACAATGCAGACGACTGTCCACTGTGGCTCTACGCTCTTTCAGGAGGAGTGAATGCTGCTTGTCAATACCCAATGAAATCTACTGGGTTTCCTTAGGTAGAACACTTTTGACCAATCTGTCAGGGGAATTTGACTTTGACTTAGTAAAGAACCTTGAGATGACATGTGTTGTCAATTGGCGCTATATAAATAAAATTGAATTTGAGACACACACAAGCTCAATAAATCCTTACTGTTGATAGGAGCAGCAGTTAATGGAAACCAAGTATCCGTCTCCTCCTTCACAAGGAGCTGCTCTCCTTCCTGATGGACCCCGGGTTCCTCCTGTTCCTCCTTTATGTGGAGGAGCTCTGACTCCTGCTGCTCCCCCTCAGGACTCTGTTCTTCAGGAGCCTCTTCTTTAACATCTGCAGCCAACACTGAAACACATTACATGCTTTATGAACAACTAGATCTTTACAATGATGGGAAAGATTAAATTTAGAGAAAAAGATTTGATCAGCAGAATAGAGAAAACTGAACCTCAGGGACTGACAGTTTCAACCGTAAAAATGATCACTGGTATGTTCAGTGTCATTCTGTTGTGAAAATTCAATGTAATTATTCTGATAAAATCTTTAGTAATTGCTAAATTCTGCATCTATTACAATATGTATTTTATAAATAGTAGGTTCTTTACAATTTTTAGCCAGTTAAGTTATTAGAGCCACTTGTGGCTCCAAAGCCAGTTTGCAGACCCCTGCCAGAACGGGTTGGACAACGAGAGCTTTAATGAGAGAAGCAGCCAAGGTGACAATGGCAACTCTGGAGGAGATGCAGAGATCAATCAGCTCAGGTGGAATTTTCTGACTACAGGACAATTTTTTGGTGCGTCTCAAACACTGAGTATTTTATGGGCAAGTGGTGAGAAGAAAGTCAGAAGAAGTCCTGTTGGAGTTTGTTATAACCCATATAGATACCTCAAAAATGTTAACAGAAACTGATCAAACTGCCATTTTTTGGTACAACACAAACACTGTTCATCGCCCTGATCACTCTATCCATATATTATATATAGTAGCTGTACCAGTGGCCACATACAAGCAGTTAAGAATATGTTATAAGAACATGTTTTATACGATTTTCAGACTAGAGGGAATTACAGGTGGAAATTAGAATACCAAGGGTTTACAATTAGTGGTTTAAATAAAATCATGCAAAGATATGTTAAATATTGAAACAGAAATAAATTATTTGTAGCAGTTTATATGACCAGTTATTAAATAAATGTCTTTTTATTGCTTTTGGCACTTAAACACACATTTAGCTACTTTTTCGGCCAGTATTGATATTATTAGCTCATTTATTTAATCTGTATGCATTCTGAATTATGGCAAGATTGGTCATCCATACTAAAACAGCCAGAATAAAACAAGCAACTCTCTTTCTACAAAAAACAACCAAAACCGGTGCACAGAGAAACTCAGGCAGACGGACAACAGCAGCCTGAAGCTGAATGATGCTACATGCTAAGCTAACATTAGCGCATCTTTCCTACATGCTAAGCTAGCATTAGCACCTCCTATGCAGAGCTGCAGGCTTAGCCAGTTTTCTGGGGGAAACCCTGCAACGAGTTCTGATGAAGAGGAGGAATCCATCAGCTGCTGAAAACGGCTCCTAAACTTTAGCTCCATCCACACAGTTAGCATGAAGAAGGAAATCTCCAAACCTGATGGGTGCAGCAGAACTCTGGGCTGGAAAACATCCCCCATCATCGGTGTCTCCTCTGCTGCGTCCTGCCGCTCTTTGAGCTCCTGCTTCCCTCCAGTTTCTCCGCTGTGCCTCCAGCTGCTGGACTTCTTTCCAGACTTCATCACCTGCAGCAGCAGCTGCTCTCTTTCAGCTTCATCAACAAAACAAGGACAAAGAACCAGGAGGAACCAGATCGGCTGCGCTTTTGGGAAGTGAGGAAATGACCCTTTGTTGTTCTTTATTGAACAACTTAATGGTGCATTACCGCCACCTACTGGTGTGGAGAGTTGACTGAATGTCGCTCAAAATGGTTGTTTCAAAGTTAATTTCAAATCTCTTCTTTCCATTTATTTTGCCACATCTCTCTAATTTTCTGTATCATTATGTCCTTTATTTCTGTTCTCCCACACATAAAATCAGTATCAACTAATAAACATTTAGGGCTTTGCTCTCTTATCTGTCATTTCATTCCCCTTAACCCCACAGTGGGCTGGTACCCATAGAAAGTTAACAGTGAGCCCCATCATGTTGATCCTATAAAGTGTTTGTTGTCTCTAAATTGATACGTTTGGTCTAGTATCTGACTCGCTGTGCTGTAAACTGGCCAAAGATGGTAAATCTTTTGTTGCTGTCCACTGAGTTAATAATATACACACTCATATATCAGAGCTCTGATTACCCTTATGTTTCTAACAGAGCACTTTGCTCTCAGACTGCAGGTCTGCTGGTGGTTACTAGAGTCTCTAAAAGTAGAATGGGAGGCAGATCCTTTAGCTATCAGCCTCCTCTCCTGTAGAACCAACTCCCACTTTTGGTCCGTAATGCAGACACCCTGTCTACTTTTAGGACTAAGCTTAAAACTTTCCTTTTTGACAAAGCTTATAGTTAGAGTGGCTCATGTTACCCTGAGCTACCTCTATAGTTATAATAATAATTGAACTTTATTGATCTCACAATGGAGAAATTCACTTCTGTATCTTAACCCATCCCCTTGGGGAGCAGTGGGCCGCCACTGTGTGGCACCTGGGGAGCAAAGGGAGGTTAAGGGTCTTGCTCAGGGACCCAGAGTGGCAGTCTGTGGGAGTTGAACTCAGAACATCTGGGACCCAAGCTCAATGCTCTAACCACTAGGCCACCACTCGCCCCAATGTAATGTAATCAGTGAATGTCTCAACTCCTTTCCTTTGGATTTGAACCCAAGTGTCATCCATGTACCTAAACCAGTGAGTTCGTGGTGTTCCCTTGTAGTCACTGAGTGAGCCCATGGCACACCCATGTTTCTGTTGGTAAAAGTTGTCTCTGTACTTGAAATAGAACATAGTGTATGTAACACTATGTGTAAAATAAATGTTTACAACATAAACAAATCAGTTTAATATTAAACTTCAACATATGTATATATAGATTGTATTTCATCACATCACAGTTTGCAATTTTATTGGTAAAGCACACAGCCCTGGGGGGAACCAGTGCTGATGAGCTGTGAGTTAGAGACATGTTTTCCCAGCTTCACGTGCTGCTTCCCGTCAGACAGGAAGTCTGTGATCCACCTGCAGGTGGAGTCAGGCACAGACATCATAAACGTAGACGCGTCGTTGGGTGCAGGTTCGCACGTCAACGTCACCGCCATATTGTATGTGGCAGAAAAAAGTTAAGCTCTGTTGTAGTGAACGTGGATCAGAGAAGATGCCTCATTCCTGAGCTGCATGGAAATGTATTCGGGCTGATTTCACTACTTGTATCTGCCTTCTATAAACAAAAGCTGCACAATGTTGCAAAACTGGACACATTAAAGCTGCAGAGTGGCAACACTAGGAAAAAGCTGTGCAAGACCATTCTTTTTCAAGGTTTTTAGCTTGCATACAATACAGACTATTGTATTTAGACATAGATGTGCATTTATAGATTTTCAAGTATTATAAATAAGACAAATAAATAGCTGTGTGATTTTATCTATCTATCAATCGATCGATCGATAGATATGTATGTATGTATATGTGTGTGTATATATATTTATGTGTGTATATGTGTATGTGTTATGAATATAAGGATCAATTTGTTAAATCTAAACATTGTGGTCTTCATTATTTCATAAAACCGTGTCACATGTGAAACTTTAGGAACAGACTTTTTGGGTGAGTATTAAAGAGGTAAAATTACTAATATGAGAAAAAAAGACCTAGGACAATAAAGTAAAAAAAACAAAACATAAAAGTGGTAATGTTATGAGAAAAACGTCATATTATGAGAATTAAGAGGGAACATTTAATAAAAATTTAATAGTCACAGTTTGCAGAATTATTTCACTCCTGGAGTAATAGGGCCAGGCTAGATTATTTTAATTATTTTTATTCTTTACGAGAATGAATTCAGGAAAATGAAGCTAAAGGGATATGAAAATAAACTTGTAATATTGCAAAAATAAAAATATTACAAATACAAAGTATATTCTGAGATTAAAGTCCCTCTGATACTGTTGTGGCAGAAATGTCCATGTTAAATGTGGCAGATTTGCCACATTTAACATGGCGGACGCTCTGACGCATCGCAGCATAGGCAGAACCCGCCCAACGACGCGTCTACGTATATGATGTCTATGGAGTCGGGCACATTCAGCTGGGTGCTTCTCCTGAAGCAGAGCTGGGAGGATTGTGTTGAAGGCAGTAGACAATTTAGACAAACTAAGAGCCTGAGATCACATATCTCTTGTCAACCACCTTAACGGTGGCTCCTACTCTTACACGACAGCACTTGTTATTGGATCAATTAAGTTTTAGTGACTCAAAATTCAAAAGGGTTTTTATTAAGTTTTGGCTATAGGCAACATTTGAAGACGTCCTAGTTATATTTAGAATCATCCACCATGCATATTTTACAACCATTAAAGAACGTAATATAAAAATGCAGAAATCCAGAATTAAAATGCAACTTACTTACTAACTCTAAGGCTGATAAAATGTTCAGGAGAGGCTTTTGTATTTTGGGGAGCAGACATACCATAATGTAGATAGAATCCCAAGGTTTCCTGGGCAAAGGAGTTGATCAAATGAAGAACTTTCCTCCTCTTAATGGCAACGCTCCAATGTCCAGATGATATCCTGCTCACATAAGCTCACAGCTTGAGTTTCTGTCATAACAGCAATGGCTGAGGTTCATCTCTTTGGCTCAATAAGTTGCTTCAGCTTCAGCTCTGACGTCCGGTGGGTGAGGATGCCATCTCTGGAACGATTAGGTTTTTTTCAATCGACCAGTTCAAAACAACAGCGGCACTTCCATTACAATCTGTGAATCATTGGCCCCAAAATGTAGAAGGAATATGGAATATGGACGAGCTCACCACACCACAGCCTGTGGTAACTTGACAATGTGAAAGGGTAAATGGTATTACTAACTAGTGCATGCTCTGTTGTCTCCTGACATTTTGTTGATTTTAATGAGATGGGCATTGTCTAAACATCATGTCAAAGTGACGTCAAACTATGGCTCAATTACACCAGTTCTGTCACGAGGATTGGACCAAAGTTCTAGCCAACATTTGTGAAAAACTTGTGGAAAGATATTAAAAACATTTGACCCAAGTTAATCAGTTTAAAGGCAAAGGAATCAAATATTAACAAAAAATTAAATAAACTTCTGACCTTCAAGAATGTGATAAAACAATGTCTAAAAAAGGTGCCTCATTATTCTTAAATTTATATATTAGAAATTGTTTTGGTAATCTAAACGGATCTGTCAGGAAAGGTTTATTCCGAGTTCATGGCTGACAGCGAGGAAAAAAGCATATATGTTCCTTTTTTATATAGTGTATGTAAACCTCTGGTTTCAACTGTATGTTACCTTACCCAGGCACAGTGTACACCACTTGTGCTAGAAACAGGTCCAATACAATACAAAATCCTTCACAGAGTACACTACTGTACACAGGACAAAGATTATTCAAGATGGGTTTTGAGCAACATAATATCTGTCCACACTGCGAAGGCAATCATCCTGATAATTATATTCATGTGTTATGTTATGCACACCTGTTCAGAGGTTCTGGGCACAGATATATAAGGACTTATCAAAGTGCCTGAGCTGTAAAATTTTACCTCCCCATCAGTTTGCTTGCTGGGTAACTTTGAGGAAAGCCCTCTGAAAAAGAAATAGTTTGCATGGTTTTCACTGCCTTATGTATTGCAAAGAAAACTCTCCTCATGAATTGGAAAAGTAAGGAAAACCTCAGTATTAATCAGTATAGAGACCTTTTTCTGGATCATATTAATTCTGAGACAGCATCTGCATCCGCATCAGAGTGATCTCCTTGGGCTCCTTTGCTCGGCTCCATCACTTAGTGGAGTGGGGGGCTGTGGGATGCGTCCTGCTGGGCGCAGGGGCTGGCTAGGGGGGTCCTTGGGTCCTGGGGCTCTGGGGGGCGCTCGAATTGGGGCGCCTGGTGGGTCTGACTTCGGGGTCTGCTGCCCTCATCTGGGCGGAGTTTGAGAGGCCTTGGGGTGGCCTACAGTGGCCGCTTGTGGCAGTCTTGGGGGTTCCATGGTGACGGGCGTGGGTTACTGACCTAGTAGCTGTGCTGCCGCTGGATGGGTCCGGAGGCCCGGGGTCCCTGTGGTGTGCTGCCCTCGGGCGGGAGCCCCGGTGGGGCCTCGGGGATTCGAGTTCCGTGGGGTGTGCCGCTTGGGATCTGGGCCGGTGTACACCAGGGTGTCTGCCCCTGCACGGGGTCTCTGGTGTGCTGGGGGGCCTCGGGGCCTGTTGAGCGGGTAGGGGAGCATGGACATTAACATCTCATGGCAGAAGCTCTCCCCCTTTTTGGGTTGGCACTCTGCTAGAGTGGGGAGGGGAGGGGAGGGGAGGGAGGGGGAGTGGGGACTAACCCAGCCTTGATGTCTATTGTTGTATGTATGGTGAGTTGTTTGAATGTTAGTATTGAAGAGGGGGGGGGTGGATGTGGATGTTTGAAGGGCTCCGTGTCTGGACCCCTATCCTGGTCCGTGGCGTCTCCCGGTCCGGGGTCTTGACGGAGCGACTGGGGCTGATGCCTCTGCTCTCCCCAAAAAGGGGTGGGGGGAGGGGTGGCTAGGGTAAGGAGGGGGAGGGAGTGGTCTTAGGTATTCAGGGGGGAAGCGGTTTGTGGTTGGCCCGCTGCTGCATTGGAGGCCCTCGTGTTCGGGGCGGATTTCCGGGTGGGTGCCGGCTTATTCCTGGCGCCTGCTTCGGAGGGCCTGGCCCCTCGGGGCTCGCTCGGGGCTCCCGCCAGGGAGCGGGGCGTCTACGGGGCTTGGGCGGCCTGGGGCTCATGGCAGGTTCCACGTCAGTGTAGTTGCCTGCCGGCAGAGCCCACAGGCTCGCCCCCGCATCTCCTGGGGGCCTCGGCATTGCAGGGGCTGGGGCAGATTTCCTGTGTTGGCCCCTCTTGGGCGCCCTGCTTTGGGGGCCCCTTTAGGGGTCTGGGGTTATGGGTCTCCCGGCGCCTGCGTCAGTGCTCGGGGGAGGCGGATCTTTGGTTCTTCAAAACCACTATGAAGAATTTTTCTTTTGGATAAATTTTCATACACAAGTGCACTCTCACAAACACCCACAGGTGCTGAGTTCCAGGTACTCAGTGTTCACTTCTATACAGAGAGCCCATAATTTTTTTTTTCTCAGCTATCACAATATACATGTCAGATTAAATAATACATAGAATTCAGCAATGGTATCAAGGTGGTACTTTATTGTATCTGTTATATTATATCTGTTGGTTGTTCTGTTCTTTTTACATCTCTTTGCAGAGGATGAAGCAGACTGAAGATGTTTTATCATTCTCTCTCTTTTATCTCCTCTTTCTCTCACCTCGTCTCTTTCTTTTTTACTTCTCTTGTTCTTATTTTACTTTCCTAGTTTTCCATTGTAGTGTCCACATGATTTGAAATACCCCCGGCATGAATCACAAAAAAAACTATTTACATGCATTAATCAAGCGTAGCAGTCTGGCGAAAGCTGATTGCTCCACTTCTGAAAGCAAAATTAGTCGAGCTTTATTTGGCATTAAGACAACAATTCTGATTGCTACATTTCTAGACAGGACACTGGGAAAAAAATAAAAATAAAAAAAAGAAACAGGTTCAGCAAATTCTCTGTCCTCCCAGCAGACACGACTCATTTGTTTGTCTTTCTCTCCTCTATGTGTGTACATGGAGTGATGGAGGGATATTCCAGCCGACCGGTTCACACTTTCTGTTGCCAACAGTAGCTGGACTCCTTACTGGTGTTTATAGTCGCCTATACCACACCCGAAATAAGCGGCTGTATGTTCACAAATGAGCACCATAAACCAAGATACAGAATTTATAAGCAACTTTAGAAAAAAAAAACAAGCAATCTTGGCAACCGTGACATAATACATTTCACACGATGGCTGCAGCTATTATCATAGCTAATACATGGAGGAAATGTTTAGATCGTTACATTTATGATACTCCACGGCTCTTGGGAGTCGACATTACAGCGACATTGTTTATAATTTATTTAGCGCACTAGATGGTACACAAGTGTGAAAATCTTACATAGTGGGGCTTTAAAGAGACCTCACTACCAAGAAGAGTGGGGCTAGTGCGTAGAGCAGCACACAGACTGAGAACACACCTCTGCTACAGCTCAGTCGGAAAAAATTAAATCTAGTGAAAAAACTTGAAATATTTTAAGACAAATCTATAAATTAGCTACTGCAGAAATTCTGAAATTAGCAATTTTAGTCTGCTGACTTTAATGACAAAGCACATCTCACAGCACACTATAGCCATGCAGCTTAGTTAGTATTCACATAAGAGCCGTTTTCTTTTCTGTATGGATTCTCATGTGTGTGTTTAGATTTGCCTTTCGGCAAAATCTATGTCCACGTAGATCACAACAGAAAGGCTTCTGTACTGTGTGGATTCTCAAGTGTGTGTTTAAAGTCACATTTTGGCAAAACCTTTGTTCACATAGAACACAACCGAAAGGCTTCTGTCCTCTGTGGATTCTCATGTGTCTATTTAAATTTGATTTAAGGCTAAATCTTTGTTCACATAGATCACAACAGAAAAGCTTCTGTCTTGTGTGGATTCTCATGTGTGTATTTAAATTTGATTTAAGGCTAAATCTTTGTTCACATAGGTTGCAGCAGAAAGGCTTCTTTCCTGTATGGATTATCATGTGAGTGTTTAAAGCGTATTTCCCAATAAAGGTTTTGCCACAGTCTTCGCAGCTAAGCTTCTTTCCTGTCTCTGTAAAACATTTCTTATATCCAGAGTCTGACATATGTTTTGGTTTAGAGAGAGGGTGCTCTATATTACTATCTTCTTTATCCCTCTCAGTGTCTTCAGTCTCAAAAGAAACGGAAGCATCTCCATGATCTTGTATCCTGATGCATTCTTTTCTATCATTCTCTTCTGGAAGCTCTGTGCCTTTAATTTGGACTGGATAAAGCTGTGAGAGCAGCAGAGACTGTTCATCATCCAGACTCTTTATGGGAGGAACAGAGACTGGAAACCTGATGGCATTAATCACCTCCTTCCCATTGAGCTGCTCTCCTTGTAGACTGATGTAGACTCCCTCCTGTTCCTCCTTTATGTGGGGGGGCTTTGGGTCATGCAGGTCGGTACAAGGTCTGTGGTCTAAAGAAGCTTCTTCTTTAACAATCAGTTTCTGCGTAGCATCTGCAGAAAACAAACATTTTGCATATTAGATGAGATTTTGATCTCAGTCTAAACTGAGGCATAAATGTATATTAGTTAGTTCTGGTAGTGAGAGGACGTTGGCGCTTTTTGGCTGCACTTCTCTGTGCAAAAAGTCAGACACAATCAAACTACTCCTTATTTCTAGGGTGTGCTCTGCTTTGGTCGCCTGGTCTCACTGTCCATGCCCAAGCTTAGAAACATTTTTGCAACACTTGCACTCAAATCTGCCCGCTCCAAATTCTACTCAGACATTATCCGTTCCATTTCCTCAAACCCATGCTCTCTATTTTCTACATAAAAAACTCACCAAACCACAAGGTAACATTACCTCCACATCCACAACAGAAAAGTGCAATAACTTCCTGACCTTTTCAAACCAAAATCCAAAACATTCATAGCTTGCTGTCATTGAAGAGGTAGCTCTCCTGCATTGAGCCATGCGTCTGTGGAGAGGTTGTTTGGTTTCTCCAACAAAAAGATCAAAACATTCCTCACTGCACTGAACTGCATTCACCTTTATAGTCTTTTGATTTAACTACTACTTTCACTGTTTTTTTTTCTTATGCGTTGTTGATTTACAGTTCCTTGCAAAAATATTCAACCCCTAAAATTTTAAACCCCCTTGAAATATTCAACCCCCTTGGCATTTTTCATGTTCTGTTGCCTCACACCCTGTCAAGTACAATGGATTTTTGGATTATTGAGTTTGGACCATTTCATTTAAAGAGCATGCAGAACAGTAAAACACGGAATAAAACAACAGAAAACATCAGCGTAAAATGACTGTTACAACTTCCCTGGAAAAAAGTCATTTATTTGTAGAGCTACCTTAAAGTGCTGATTAAACAATATCGACCATTTCTGCCATGTTTTGTAAACCAATAAGTTATCCCACATGATCCTTTAATATTTACAAGCGCATCTAGATAACATTGTTCCAATCACAAAACCACAGCTATTTTCGTTTTCAAAGTAGAGGCTGGCTTGACCTCGATGTTTCTACCGAGTAACAAAGAGATTACTATTTTATTTCTCCAGAGAGCACATCTTGGCTTTAAGATAATCCATTAGTCAACATTAATGTCTATAAACTGTAACTGACATGAAGGCATACAAACCTAATCTGTGCAGCAGAACTCTGGGGTTGAAATCAGCCTCCATGATGTCGAGACGCAGTTTATCTTTGTCTTCCTTTTTATCTGTTTCTGAAGTATCTCCCTCTGTTCTTCCCAGCCACCGTAGAAGCTGCTGTCTCCACATCTCTGTTGTTCGCTTCTCTTCAAATGTTGCTTTAACAGCTACTGAGCAGCTAGAGCGCAGCTTTTACCCAGACTCAACCAGACTCTGTTGTTCTACACAAGATGGAGAAGTTTCCCTCTGCGGGGAAGGAGCACTGACCTGAGGAGCACTGGAGTGCGCATTGGTCGTATATAATACACGTTGCTGTGAAGCCACTATCTGTCATATTGGTACTCCCTATTTTCCTGTAGCAACTAGGGAATATGTGCTCTATCTATCTAGCTATCTATCTATATCTCTATCCATCTAGCTATCTATCTATATCTCTATCCATCTAGCTAGCTATATATATATATATATATATATATATATATATATATATATATATATATATATATATATATATATATAGCCAACCTGGTTACAAAATGGCTTAAATATTAGTAATATGAGTGGTCATCACAAAACCCCAATCTCAATCCTATTGAAAATTTGCAGGCAGAGCTGACACTGTGTGCAAGCAAAGTGATGTGAAAACCTGGCTCAATTACATCAGTTCTGTCAGGAGGAATGAGCCAAAGTTCCAGGCAACTTTTGTGAGAAACTTGTGGAAAGATATTTAAAAAAGTTTCACCCAAGTTATACAGTTTAAAGGCAAAGGCACCAAATATTAACAAAAATGTAAATAATCTGACCTTCAAGAATGTAATAAAACAATGTCTAGCAAAGAAAAAAGCATGTTTCTTTTTACATAGTGTATGTAAACCTCTGGTTTCAACTGTATGTTACCTTAACCAAACACAGTGTACATCCCTCACTTATCAAGGATAAACATCTGTTTCTCCAACTTAAATTCTGGACCTACAGGTTAACTAAAAGCAATCAATCAGAAAAAAGGTGGGAAAAATATCAGACAACCTTAAAGGGACAGTGTGTAACTAATTTGGCTTTTAATCAAGTATTGCTTTTATTAATACATATTCTGGTAAAGTCAAACAACATTACATCAAAAAATGAAAGCATTCTCATAGCTTAGAAATAGTAGTTTGAGAATAGATAGGTCCCAGTGCATCCACTATGAGGCGCTATTTTGCTTCAATATTTCTAGTTTCAGCAGCTGAAAGGGGACAACGCTGTCACCCATAGGCGTTTCCCCTATCTGTCCATGAAAATGTGGGGTTGGTGGAGGAGTATAAACAAGACGACATAGATCATTCTATTTGCCATTTTCATTTGAAATGGACTATCCATACTTATAAGACAAAGCAACAAAGAAAAAGTCTATATCGGCGCAGCTGTTGAGATAATTAATGAGGAAGGGATGTGGAGGGTGCCGGCTTTCTGCTGGACAGCAGGTAAGTTAACTGAACGTAATAGTGATGTTTATTTTGGCGTTATGTTAGAAACAGGGCAACGAAGTCCAGCAACTCTTCTATCTTCCCAGCAGACACGGCTCATTTGTTTGTCTCTCTCTCCTCTATGTGTGTACAAGGAGTGATGAAGGGGTATTTCAGCTGACTGGTTCACGCTTTCTGTTGCCAACAACAGAATCAGAACTCTTTAGTGGTGTTCATAATTGCCTATATCAGACCCCAAATAAGCGGCTGTATTTTCAGAAACAAGCCCAAAAAAAAAACTACGACAGAATTTATAAAGCAACTTTAGAAAACAAACTAGCAGTCTTGGCAACAGTGCCAAAAATAATTTCACACAATGTCTGTAGCTATTAGCAATAGCTAATACATGGAGGACATGTTTACAACGTCACACTGATGATACTGCACGGCTCTTGGAGTAGGCATTATGGCTAGGTTGTTTGAAATTCATTTAGCGCATTAGATTCTGTCCTGAATGGATACTCCTGTGCCTGTTTAAGTTTGATTTTTGGCTGAATTTTTGTCCACATAGATCACAGCAAAAAGGCTTCTGTCCTGTATGGATTTTCATGTGTCTGTTTAAATGTGATTTTTGTCTAAATCTTCGTTCACATAGATAACAAGAGAAATGCTTCTGTTCTGTATGGATTTTCACATGTATGTTCAAATGTATTTTTTGTGTAAATTTTTTTCCACATAGATCACAATGGAAAGGCTTATTTCCGTTGTGGATGGTCATGTGTCTCTTTAGGTTTGATTTTAGGCTGAATCTTTGTTCACATAGGTTACAACAGAAATGCTTCCTTCCTGTGTGGATTCTCATGTGTCTGTTTAAGTTTGATTTTTGCCTAAATCTTTGTTCACATAGAACACAACGGAAAGGCTTCTTTCCTGTATGGATTCTCATGTGTGTGTTTAAAGTTTGTTTTTGGTTAAATCTTTTTCCACTTAGATCACAACAGAAAGGCTTCTGTTCTGTATGAATTCTCATGTGTTTTTTTAAACCTGATTTTTGGCTAAATCTTTTTTCACACAGATCACAATAGAAAGGCTTCTGTTCTGAATGGATTCTCCTGTGCCTATTTAAATATGATTTTAGGCTGAATCTTTGTTCACATAGATCGCAACAGAAAGGCTTCCTTCCTGTATGAATTCTCATGTGTCTGTTTAAGTTTGATCTTTGGCTAAATCTTTGTTCACATAGGTCACAACAGAAAGGTTTCTGTCCTGTATGGATTCTCATATGTATGTTTAAAGTTTCTTTTCGGCTAAATCTTTGTCTACATAGATCACAGCAGAAAGGCTTCTGTCCTGTATGGATTCTCATGTGTCTGTTTAAAGCATATTTTCCAATCAATGTTTTGCCGCAATCTTTGCAGCAAAGCTTCACTCCTCTCTGGACTTTCCTTTGTGAATCCACATTTTTCTTCTCTGGAGAACATTTCTTATATGCAGCGTCTGATACGTGTTTCAGCTCAGAGAGAGGGTGCTCTACATCACTGTCCTCCTCATCCTTCTCAGTGTCTTTAGTGTCTAAAGAAATGGAAGTATCTCTATGATCTTGTATTCTGATCGATTCTTCAACATCATTCCCTTCTGGAAGCTCGCTGTCTTTAATCTGGTATGGATAAAGCGGTGAGAGCGGCAGAGACTGTTCATCGTCCTCCTTTATGGGAGGAGCAGCGACTGGAAACCTCATGGCATTAATCACCTCCTTCCCATTGACTTGCTCTCCTGGTAGAGTGATGAAGACTCCCTTCTGTTCCTCCTTTATCTGTTGGGGCTTTAGGTCATGCAGATCAGCATGAGATCTGTGGTCTAAAGAAGCTTCTTCTTTCACAATTAGTTTCTGCGTAGCATCTGCAGAAAACAAACACATTTTGCATATTAGAAGAGACTTTGATCTCAGCCCGAACTGAGGCATAAATGTATAGTTAGTTAGTTCCGGTAGCGAGAGGACGCTGGTGCATTTTGGCTGCCATTTCTCACTCTGCAAAAAGTCAGACACAAAACTTCTCACTATTTCTGGACTGTGCTCTACTTTGGTCGCCTGCTGGACTGTGGCCAGTGCTCTGCTTTGGTCGCTTCCTTATTGCTTGTCACGCTGTTTTATCCACTGCAATCTCTAGCTCCTCTCTTCCCTCTGATCAGGTGAACTTTTACAACCACACTCTCTCGTCCTGCCACTTTTAAAACAGTTAAGCCGGGCATACACTGTACGAGTTTTTCAGTCGTGGTACTTCTATACATCTCAAACTGTGCGACGGAACAGCGGGGTTTAAAAGTTCACCGCTCACGATCTGTGTTCTCACACTGTATGGCGCGACGCGACTGGAGTGCTCAAACTGTACGCCATGCCCCCTCCGGAAGAGGGGGGAGAGTTGGGTACTCGCCGGCGCACGGAGGACGGCCAGGGCCTCCAGGAAGCAGGCCGGCGGGACCACGTGCTTTGGTGGCAGAGGCAGGCGAGCGACGTCAGGCGAGCGATGGTGGGTGACAGAGACCCAGACCAGGGGGTCGAGCCCAGCTTGGGCGAGGCCCACGGGAGGCACCGGGTGTCAGGGGGAACGGAGGGGAGAGAGGAGAGACGAGACGCCCCGGCGGCCGCGCGGCACGGCAGACCGCCCGGCCGGAACGCTCGCCCTCCCCTGCGAGCCGACGTCTGGGCCCCGCGGGTCCCGGGACTGGGCCGGGCGGAGGTCGCTTTGGGGACGCCCGCTCGGGCGGGGGCAGGATGCGCTCACGAAAACCTCATGACGGTGATCGGGAGGTAGTCGTGAGAAGCCAGTCGCCCCTCCTCCCCCCCTGTATGATTCAAGCTGAAATTCGGCCTGATTCAAAAAATGCTTGCACAAGTGAAGAATCGGCCCAAAAAGGGCAAAAACTCGTACAGTGTAAGCACGACTTCAGTTGTCAACAAAGATACACAGCTTTACACTGTACGAGTTTTTCCAGTCGTGGTACTTATATACATCTCAAACTGTGCGACAGAACCGCGGGGGCTTAATCTCTTTTTCCAAATCAGTCCCATGGTACACACCTAAACTCGATGAACTCAAAAAGAATCGCAGAAAACTCGTGCCCACCCCAGAATGGGTGGACAAATGCTTCCTATTTAATGTCTGTGTGAGAGAACAAAAGGGGTTCTCAGGTACCAGTTGTGTTGTGTTGTTTTGAGAACCCAGTACTGAAACTGCAAATATCCTTCTGCCTTTTAGATTCATCCATCCATCCATTTTCTGACTCAATTATCCCTCATGGGGTTGCGAGGGGTGCTGGTGCCTATCTCCAGCGTTCAATGGGCGAAAGGCGGGGTATACCCTGGACAGGTCACCAGTCTTTCGCAGGCCTTTTGGATTAAATACGATAAAATATAGTTAGAGTTTGAAGAGTCTTTCTATTACTACAGAAGTCTACAATAGAAACACCACATTATCAGATAAAAGAACCAGGGCAGACCGTGAACAGGACAGTTAGTTAAACACCAGACATGCATTATGAACAACTAGAGCTTAAAAATGTTACAGTGATAGTAAATCTTAAATTTTGAGAAAAAGATTTCATCAACTGTGTAGAGAAAATAGAACCTCAGGAACTGACAATTTCACTGGTATCTTGAGTGCCATTCTGTCGTGGAAATACAATGCAATTATACAGTTAAAACATCCGATAACTGCTAAATTCTGTATTTATTATTATTACTGAAAAACACGTTCAGTCAGAGCATCCACACGACAGATAAAGTCTGGAATCCCAGCGTTGTTTTTTCAAATGAAGATTCAAGATTCCTTTATTGTCAACTACAATTTGCATTGTAATCGAGATTCCAGTTTCAGTACATTATAGGCCCGTTTACACTACACCTAAAAACCGAGCCATCCCGAGACCAGTCTGAGCTTGGATCAGTTACCCAAGACAAGCCGACCCGTTTACACACCAAGCTTATCTCGGTTCCTTGGTTGCTCCTCGGCGATCTGCGGTACTACCGCTCTCTGAGATTGAAGGCGGATCCAGCAAAACAAAACAGCGGCGCCTGTAACATTCAGGAAGTTATGCTTGATATTGTGATATTTCGGTGTTTGCGGAGAGTCAGGGGAAGAAGACAACCATTGGTGAATTTACTTGAGAAAGTAACCCACAAACTCTGCACAACATTTGCATTTTTTGCACATTTTGCATCATTGCAGCTCATATAGCATTAAAAATGCTATCGGACTCTTAGTCTTAAATTGCACAAATAAATGCATTTCATGCACAAATGCCCTTGCACAATCCAATTCTGTACATAAAAAATGTATCTTTTTTGTTACATTTCAATTGTTTGTATACTGTATATTTAAAATCTACTGTTTACTTCTAAATCTCTGCCGCACCTAAAACTGTAATTTAACTTCTACTGCAATTTACAAAAGCTGTATGAAACGAAATTTCGTTCTGTATGCACTCTGTGCATACCAAATGACAAATAAAGTTTAAGTCTAAGTCTAAGTCTAATAAAGTTAGTTCAGTTTGATAAATATCACTGAGTTGCACTAACTGGCATAATTAACTCTTATTAGCATCTGTTAAATTTAACTTTGCAACATTCAGTTGTATAAATTGAAGTCTACAATGCCAGATTTAGTGATCTTAATTTGTTTGTGTTTACTTCATCATGTTAAAAGCAAATACATAATACTCTTTGCATTTAAACAACTAAGTTTAGTGGAACCAGCTGACATTACCTGGTTAAGTAAATTCAACATGCCAGAAGAAAACATGCAACCCTCTATTCTTTGGAGGAACTTTCCCAGGCAGACAAGAAAAACTTGATGCTGAACGATGCTACATGCTAAGATAGCATTAGCACCTTTATGCTACATGCTAAACAAGCATTAGCACTGTCACTACCCGATCCGTACAGGAAGCACGATCCGTACAATCAGCTCATTTGCGCGTGCGCAAACAGAATAACTTCCGGGTCGCCAAAAAATAATGTAATTATGGTACTGAAAAACCTTTATTTATATCCTTAAATCATTAAAGAATACTGAACTGCATCGTAAAGTCAATATTGAAGACTTTTCTGGAAGAAATGGATGCTTTTTAAATTCTATCCATTGTATTGCTTGACGTCATCATCAGACATGCTAAGAGCAGTCCGTTATTGCGTAACGTTTATCCGTATTGTCTGAATGCACTCTATTATTGCTTTATTTGAGAAAAAAACATATTTTATTCCTTAATAATGGGATCAATTTTGTTTACATATACACACACACACACATATATATATATATATGTTCTAATAAAACTATTTTATACAAGATTAATTGTGTTCACGTTAATTATACAACTTTATGTAATGTAAAACATTACAATATGGAGTATATATATATATATATATATATATATATATATATATATATATATATATATATAAATATTAAGAAAGTTGTATAATTAACTTGAACACAATTAATCTGTATAAAATAGTTTTATTAGAACGTTAAAGTTATCAGTTGACATTTTAGCGCCCTCTGGTGTACAAAAACAAGAGAAGACCTCGTCATTAGTACCCACGGCGATTTAACTTTTTTAATGTTTTTCTGTTTTTCATTTTTAGAATCTGCAATATTGACGCAAATACAAAGATATACTAAAAGATACCCCCGCTTCAAAAAAATACGAAAGAATAAAAAAGTAAGAAAAACGAAATATTGCCAACCGGAAGTTAATATGTTTGCGCACGCGCAAATGAGCTGATTGTACGGATCGTGCTTCCTGTACGGATCGGGTAGTGACAAGCACCTTTATGCTACATGCTAAACTAGCTGTCACTACCCGATCCGTACCTGTAGCACGATCCATACCATCAGCTCATTTGCGCACGCGGGAACAGAATAACTTCCGGGTCGCCAAAAAAAAAAAAATGTAATTACAGTACTGAAAATACTTTTTTCTATACTTAAATCATTAAAGAATGCTAAACTATATTGTATAGAAAATATTTAAGATTTTTCTGGAAGAAATTTATGCATTTTACATTCTCCATTGTATTGCTTGACGTCATCATCGGATATGCTCAGAAGTCCGCGAATATATCATTGCATAACGTTTTGTCTGAATGTACTCTATTAGTTATTAGTTATTACTTGTTCAAACAGGACTGGGAAAAATATTTTCATCCTTAATTATAAGGTGAATTTTGTTATACAAATAATCTTGTACTAAAGATTAGTTTTATTAGAAAGTTAAAACTATTGATTAAGATATTAGCGCCCTCTGGTGTACAAATCATGAACAAGAGAAGACCCCGTCATAAAATTACCCGCATTATTTATATTTTTACAAAAACCGAACAGGGAATAGAACAAAGAACACATAACAAAGCCAAGGCATACTTTTTTTAAAATGCATTTATTAAGTACAAAATACACGAATACATATGCAAATCAAATAAATGATAAAAAAACCCTGAAGAATATTTGAAATAAAATACGTTTCTATACTCCTAAATGTGTTTAGGAGTATAGAAATGGTAAGAAATGGTGTATATATTCTTATTTCCCTAACCACAACTGGGAAAAAAATTTGCTATTAAAAACACTAAAACTATATATATATATATATATATATATATATATATATATATATATATATATATATATATATTTCTGTATTTATTTGTAAAATATGCAATATTTATACAAAGATACAAAGATATACATAAAGAAACCCCCGCCTCGAAAAAACTACAAAAGAATATAAAAGTAAGAAAAACGAAATATTGCCTACCGGAAGTTACTCTGTTCGCACGTGCGCAACTGAGCTGTTGGTACGGATCGTGCTACCGGTACGGATCAGGTAGTGACACTAGCATTAGCACCTTTATGCTACATGCTATACTAGCATTAGCACCTCCTATGCAATGCTGCAGGTTTAGCCAGGTTTCTGGGGGAAACCCTGCAACGAGTTCTGATGAAGAGGAGGAATCCATCAGCTGCTGAAAACGGCTCCTAAACTTTAGCTCCATCCACACAGTTGGCATGAAGAAGGAAATCTCCAAACCTCATATATATATATATATATATATATATATATATATATATATATATATATATATATATAGAGTTTTTTTAATATGAAAAACATGTAAAATATTTCAGCACTTAATTTCCTAGTAGTTGATAGTGTTAGTACATCCACTGACTGTAGAATTGCCTATGAAACGTTTTCACACAGCCAGAAAACTGCTTGTTGTTGCAATCAAATCCTATGGGATTCTGTGAGAGTAGTGAGTAGCAAGATGGCGGTCAGTGACTTCAGTTTTTCGTCATAATCAGCACTCCAGTGTATAATATAGCGTAGTGATTCTAAAGCTAATAGTATTGCATATAATTCCACTTCTTCTACTTCTTCGAACTTAATGGTGCATTACCGCCACCTACTGGTGTGGAGAGTTGACTGAATGTCGCCCAAAAACAAACCTAAAACACTGAGACTGGACATCGCCAGGCTGCCATTAAACGGTCTTGTAAAACTCAGATCCTATTAAACAAATTATTCTGTTTGGACAAAAAAAAAAAAAAAAAAAAGAATGTGGCCTGGTAACTTTTACTTTTAATAAGTCAATAAGATCTAGTTGGATTTTCATATCATTCTGGGTTTTAATTAGTTGCTTTCTCTTAACATGATAATGATAAAAAAAACTTTTTCTCCTCCTGTTCTTCTATTTTCCTTTGGTTGTATCAAAATCAACATCCTTTAATTTTTTCCTCCAATTTGTTTTGCCACATCTCTTTCATCTTCCATCTCATTATTTCCTTTATTTATTTTCTCCTAAACATAAAATCAATATCAACTAATAAACATTTAGGACTTTGCTCATATCTGCCATTTCATTCCCCTTAACCCCACAGTGGGCATGTACCCATAGAAAGTTAACAGTGAGCCCCATCCTGTTGATTCTATAAAGTGTTTGTCGTCTCTGAATTAATACGTCTGGTCTACTATCTGACTGGCTGTGCTGTAAACTGGCCAAATATGAATTAGTCAGATCAAATGAGTGATCTTAATGGTCTCACCTCTTCAACCCACTGAACAGCTAACAGTATCGACAGCATTTCTCCTGTAGAAACTGAAACTCTACCCTGAACCCTTTTCCCTACTTTGGTGGAAAATATTAACCTGACAACAGCCAGATGCATGTCTCGCTCCGCCTAGCTCCACTCACATACATCTGGGACACCTCCATAGGAATTGCCTTTATTGAAGGCTGGGCCTTATCAAAAATCCTTGCATATGATTGGATAAGCCACTTGTCTGTCATCTTTATTGACGTGCTATTTCAATCACTCACACCGAAGCTAACCCGTGACGCTGATGATAGAGACGCAGGAAAAAAAAAAAATTTTTTTATTTTATGTGTTTGCGGCTCTAGTGGCACGCGTTTTATTGAGAGTGAGCTGACAGGAAGAGGGGGGAAGACAGGCGGCAAAGCGCCGCGGGTCGGAGTCGATCCCGGGCCGACCGCGTTGAGGACTAAAGGCCTCCTAATATGGTTCGCGCTAACCGCTCCGGGGCGCGTCCGCGGAAGCGCCCCGGTCGGTCGGGAGAAGGGCGAAAACATCATTTCCACCAACAAAAGCCTTCAGAGCCGTTCTCTGATGTTCTTTTAATGAAACAATATTAGGTAGATTGGACAACACGGAAGAAATAGCAGCATCAATGTTAACGCTTGCTTCCTCGACGAGCCGCCATTGCTATCAAAACAGTCTCACGTCATGGTCGCGTCTCCACTACGTCACATCTATGAAACTCCAGCCCTGCGTCCTGATTGGCCAGACCATAAAATTGGTTGGAGAAATCACTCTCTATGGGAGAGGTCCCAGATGTATGTGAGTGGAGCTAGGCGGAGCGAGACATGCATCTGGCTGTTGTCAGGTTAGGAAAATATTCGGACGATGAACGCTATCTCAACCTGATTAACTGCATTTACTAAAGCATCTGTGTATTTTTGTACATCATGATACAACTTGATATTCTCCTGCACTGCTTATGCATTCAACATTAAAAATCTATCCTTATCATTCTTGATGATGATGGTACCTGTAGCTCCATATTTAGTTGCTCAACCTTTTGAGGCAATAACTGCAATCAAAGGATTTCAGTGACTGTGAATGACACTCCTGCACCTGTCAACAGGTATTCTGGCCCACTCCATGTAGCCAAGAAAAAGCATTTATGCTTCTTTTTATATAGTGTATGTAAACCCCTGGTATAAACTGTATGTTAGCTTAACCAGGCACAGTGTACATAACTCACTTATCAAGGATAAACATCTGTGTTTTTCCAACTTAAATTCTAGACCTACAAGTTAACTAAAAGCAATCAATGATCAAAAAACACTGTTTACAAGGTGGGAAAAGTATAAGACAACCTTAAAAAGGGCCAGCATGTAACTAATTTGGCTTTTAATCAGGCATTGCTTTTATTAATACATATTCTGGTAAAGTCAAACAATATTACATTAAAAATGAAAGCATTCTCATAGCTTAGAAATAGTATAAGAATACATAGGGCCAAGTACACCCACTGGGAGGGGCCATTTTGCCTCACTATTTCTAATTTCAGCAGCCAAAAGAGGAAACCTGTCAGCCATAGGCATTTCCCCATCTGTCTTTGAAGACGTGGGTCGACGGACGAGTATAAACAAACAAAGACGACAAACATCATTCTATTTGTCATTTTCATTTGAAATGGACTATCCATACTTATAAGACAAAGCAACTAAGAAAAGAAAAAAGTGATAACTGAAGAGTCTATATCAGCGCAGCAGTGGAGATAATTCATGAGGAAGCAGCTTTCTGCTAACCTGACTCTAGCCATACGGATTTCGCTCCGCCTAGCTCCACTTACATCCATCTGGGACCTCTCCATAGGAATTGCCTTTTTTCAAGGCTGGGCCTTATCAAAAATCCTTGGATATGATTGGATAAGCCACTTGTCTGTCATCTTTATCGACGTGCTATTTCAACCACTCACACCGAAGCTAACACGTGACGCTGTGAGAGCGACGCAGGAAAAAGCAAAACTTTTTTTTTTTGTGTTTGCGGCTCTAGTGGCACGCGTTTTATTGACAGTGAGCTGACAGGAAGAGGGGGGAAGACAGACGGCAAAGCGCCGCGGGTCGGAGTCGATCCCGGGCCGACCGTGTCGAGGACTAAAGGCCTCCTAACATGACTCACGCTAACTGCTCCGCCGCGGGCGCGCCCCGGAAAACAAAACTTGCCAAATCCGGTCGGGAGAAGGGCGAAAACATCGTTTCCACCAACAAAAGCCTTCAGAGGCGTTCTCTGATGTTCTTTTAATGAAACAATATTAGGTAGATTGGACAACACGGAAGAAATAGCAGCATTAATGTTAACGCTTGCTTCCTCGATGCGAGCCGCCATTGCTATCTGAATCAAAACAGTCTGACGTCACGGTCGCTTCTCCACTACGTCACATCTATGAAACTCCAGCCCTGCGTCCTGATTGGCCAGACAATAAAATTGGTTGGAGAAATCACTCTCTATGGATCAGTCCCAGATGGATGTGAGTGAAGCTAGGCGGAGCGAAATTCATATGGCTAGAGTCAGGTTAGCTTTCTGCTGGACAGCAGGTAAGATCATTTAACATAACAGTAATGTTTATTTTTGTATTATGTTAGAAACAGGGCAGTGAAGTCCAGCAACTTCTCTGTCCTCCCAGCAGAGGCGGCTAATTTTTTCATCTCTCTCTCTCTGTCTCTCCTCTATGAGTGTACACGGAGTGACGGAGGGATATTTCAGCCGACAGGTTCACGCTTTCTGTTGCCAACAACAGAAGTGGGACTCTTTAGTGGTGTTTATAATCAGACCCCAAATAAGCAGCTGTATGTTCATAAAGAAGTCCAAAAAACTACGACACACAGAATTTATAAAACAACTTTAGAAAAAAAAACAAGCGATCTTGGCAGCCGTGACAAAAACCATTTCACACGATGGCCGCAGCTAATAGCAATAGCTAATACATGGAGGACGTGTTTACATCGTCACACTGATGATACTCCACGGATCTTGGGAGTAGACATTACTAGTTGTTTGTAATTCATTTAGCGCACTAGATGGTGCACAAGTGAAAATCTTACACAGTGGGCTTTAAAGAAACCTCGCTTGCAAGAAGAGTGGGCCTAGTGTGTAGAGCAGCACATAGACTGAGAACACACCTCTGCTACAGCTTGGTCGGAACAAATGAAATACAGTGAAAAAGCTTGAAATGTTTTAAGACAAATCTATACATTTAGCTACTACAGATAGTATGAAATTAGCAAATGATGCCTTTAACGACAAAGCACATCTCACAGCACACTATAGCCATGCAGTTTGAGATAGTATTCACAGAAGAGCCATTTTCTCTCCTGTATGGATTCTCATGTGTGTGTTTAAATTTCCTTTTTGGCTAAATCGTTGTCGACATAGATGGCAGCAGAAAGGCTTCTTTCCTGTGTGGATTCTCATGTGTCTGTTTAAGTGTGATTTTTGGCTGAATCTTTGTCCACATAGATCACAACAGAAAAGCTTCTTTCCTGTGTGGATTTTCATGTGTGTGTTTAGATGTACTTTTTGGCTAAATCTTTGTCGACATAGATCACAACAGAAAGGCTTCTGTCCTGTGTGGATTCTCATGTGTATGTTTAAAGTTCCTTTTTCGCTAAATCTTTGTCCACATAGATGGCAGCAGAAAGGCTTCTTTCCTGTGTGGATTCTCATGTGTCTGTTTAAGTGTGATTTTTGGCTGAATCTTTGTCCACATAGATCACAACAGAAAGGTTTTTGTCCTGTGTGGATTCTCATGTGTCTATTTAAATTTGATTTCAGGCTAAATCTTTGTCCACATAGATCACAACAGAAAGGCTTCTGTCCTGTGTGGATTCTCATGTGTGTGTTTAGATGTGATTTTTGGCTAAACCTTTGTCCACATAGGTCACAACAGAAAAGCTTTTGTCCAGTGTGGATTCTCGTGTGTGTGTTTAAAGCGTATTTGCCAATAAATGTTTTGCCACAGTCTTTGCAGTTAAGCTTCATTCCTGTCTGGACTTTCCTTCGTGACTCCACATTTTCCTTCTCTGTAGAACATCTCTTATATTCAGAGTCTGACATGTGTTTCAGCTCAGCGATAGGGTGCCCTATATCACTGTCCTCTTCATCCTTCTCAGTGTCTTTAGTCTCTAAAGAAATGGAGACATCTCCATGATCTTGCATTCTGATAGATTCTTCTCCATCATTCTCTTCTGGAAGCTCGCTGTCATTAATTTGGTCTGGATAAAGCTGTGGGAGCAGCAGAGGCTGTTCATCATCCAGACTCTTTATGGGAGGAGTAGCAACTGGAAACCTGATGGCATTAATCACCTCCTTCCCACTGAACTGCTGTCTTCGTAGACTGGTGTAGACTCTCTTCTGTTCCTCCTTTTTGTAGGGGGGCTTTGGGTCATGCAGGTCAGCATAGACCAGTCTGTGGTCTAAAGAAACTTCCTTAACAATCAGTTTCTGCGTAGTATCTGCAGAAAACAAACACATTTTACAGATTAGATCAGATTTTGATCTCTGCCTGAAATAAGGCATAAATGTATAGTAGTTAGTTCTGGTAGTCAGAGGACGCTGGCACGTTTTTGCTGCCACTTCTCACTCTGTACTGTTGTGCCACAATATTAAAGCCATTTTGAGAGAATTAATTAGGTCAGATTGAATTCTGATCATGGGGAAGGGACCAGAAAGAATTTCACCACCCTGCTGCAAAGACAGTCTTTCAGCAGGGGTGCCTGCTGTGAACCCAGACCACTACCCCATACAAAGGGTCAGAGCACTTCTGACCAGACTCTCAAACCACTTCTTCCTGGATCTGCTCTGGAAAACAGGGCCCGCGGGGCTGGGGCTGCCAGCCATGCCCTGCGAGCAACAAAGACTGGCCATCTTCTTCTGCCTGGGACATTGGGAGGAGAGGAAGTGGCTGGGGAAGCCAGCCAAACTGCACAGAACATGCCTTTTGTGAAACTCATCTGCCCTCGGTCCAATGGAGCAAACAAGGGGAAATCCTTGTCCTCTGCGGAGCGGAGGACTTGACTGAATTCTGAGATTCATCACCCAGATCGAAGTTAAGTTGCACTCTGACTTCTGCGCAAACCAGCCACTAAGTACAGATTGCCGAAACCGCTCTGGTTATTTTTGTCAGCTGTTGCAGGAAAGCGGACTCGAGACGACGCCTATCGTCGTTTGCTTCACAAACAAGCTGAGAGATCAGAAAACCCTGCATGAAGCCCCGACCAGGCCGTTCCAGACCAAGTGTCGGCTCATGGCCACATGCCTGCTGCAGCTAAGCTGCTAGCCCGCTGCTGAAGGGATCAACGCTTTCACTGGACCGTGTCATTGCCAATGTGATTCGGGTGTGTTTTTAAGGTTATAACAAATGTTATCTCCACAGGCGTTTCATACACGGATGGTATATTAATGTCTATGTTAACCGGCTCCCTCATTATGGCTAAAAATAAAGCTGAAGTATTTACTGTTAGCACCAAAAATCCACTAGCAAAATGCTGTTTAGCTACTGGTAACTTCCGGTTCCGGCCATTCAAAAGGAGCTTGTTTTGAAGTATAAGGCTTGTTCGTTTCGCCCCGAGTTCGTTCAATAGTGCCATGAGCCTTATTCCTAAATTAATATTAAATATTAATGTCGATTTAAAGACATTTTGTATAACTTTAGATTAGCCGATTTTAGCGACTGATCGCTGCAGTGACCCTTAGCTCCCGGAGGTAGAAACGCATTAATAAAATCGAGCATTCCTAAAGTTAATGATTTTACAGAGCAAATCATTATTTAAAATGTTATTTCCTCAAATAATGTTTTGTGTAACTCGGGATTTGCCTTATGAATGGGTTGAAACACATATCTAATGTTATTCATAATTAGTGAAGCTAATTTAAGCTCGTTCCATGTTCTTTAAGATGAACTTTGTTTCCTAACACAAAGAAAATGTTATTTCGTCAAATAATATTTTCTTTAACTCAGGATTTGCATTGTGAATTGGTTGAACACATGCCAAATGTTGTTCTAAATTAGTTAAGCTAATTTAACTCCATTACATGTCCTTTAAATCAGATCTGCAGAGAACCAGGATTCACTTAATTATTCTGATAATGATCAACCACTTTTGTTTTGTGTTCTTTTGTATGTAAATAGTTCCTTAGTTTAGCTTCTTTTATCTTCATTTTGCTTAGTAGTTAAGTTTCACTAGCCTAGTAGAGAGGATTTGTTAATTGAAATAGTGTTAATTCAGATTAACAGCATTATATAGTGATGTTCTCTGGATGTTCATTTTATTTGTTATTAAATTCTTGAACTTGTAGAGAAGTTTTCATTCATTTATTCTATATGTGTGCAGAGTTTGCTGTTAAAAGATTGCTAGTGCTTGTATCATCCTTTTAATAAAGTAGTAATAAGTAATAAAGTAGTAATAAGTAATGGTTTTCAACCATTCTCCTGATATCAGCTCTAGAGCTGATATCCAGCAGACAATACTTAGAGAGTTATTTATAAAGCATTAAATAACTTTAAACAGTGTATAATTGCACAACAATGGAAAAGGTCTGACAAACTACTCCCCATTTCTGGACCGGTTTCTGCTTTGGTCGCCTGGTCTCAATGTCCATGCCCTAGCTTATAAACATTTTGTCAACACTTACACTCAAATCTGCCCGCTCCAAATTCTACTCAGATATTATCCGTTCCATTTCCTCAAACCCCCGCTCTCTATTTTCTACATTTACAAAACTCAACAAACCACAAGGTAACATTACCTCCACATTCACAACAGAAAAGTGCAATAAATTCCTGACATCTTTTCAAACAAAATTCCAAACATTCACACCTCGCTGACCTCCTCTGCCTCTCCACTGGTGCCTACAGTGTCCCTTCTTACATCCCTTAGCTTCCCTTCTTTCTCTACCCTGTTCCTCTCAGACACCACAAAACTTCTCATCAACATGAAATTCATCTTGTCATCTTGACCTCATTCTGTCTCCCCTCCTTAAAACCTGTAATCTCACCCTAGTCCCTCTCAGAACTCATATCATAAACACGTCATTTATCTCAGGTTCTGTCCCATATCCACTGAAACTCATCACCATTCCCGAAAAAACTGGCCTCAATCCTGATCACATTGACAACTTCCGACCCATCTCATTTCTACGCCCAAGAATCCTGGAACGGTCAGTCATCTCCCAACTCAGCCAACATCTTCACACCTCTCAGTTGTTTGAAATCTTTCAATCTGGATTCCACACCCACCACAGCATAGAAAATGCCCTTCTCAAAGTCACCAGTGACCTCCTTCTCGCCGCTGACTTTTGTTCCATGTCCTTTCTTCTTCTCCTCGACCTCTCCACCGCTTTCGATACAATAAACAACACCATCCTTCTCCACTGTCTTCAGTCCATCAGCATCTCCAGTACGGCACTCCTTTGGTTCACCTCTTACCTGTCCGATCGTTACCATTTTTTTCCCCATTAACAACGTTATATCCCATACTTCCCTCGTCACCAAGGTTTGGTGTTGGGCCCCCTCCTGTTCATTATTTACATGTTACCTTTTGTACAGATAACTTGCCATCATGGACTTCATTTTCACTGTTATGCAGATGACGCTCAACTTTACATTTCAACAAAATCAATAACCTCAGTGTTTCTCTCTAACACTGCACCTCTGAAATTAAAACCTGGATGGACAACAATTTTCTAAACCTTTACAGCAATAAAACAGAACCCCTCATCACTGGTCCAAAATCCCTCCTCCCTTCTGTTTGAAAATTCAGCCTCACTATTGATGGTCACAATGTTTCCCCATCCTTCTCCATTCGTGACCTTGGCGTTATCCTGGACTCTTCCCTGTCATTTCAAACGCATATCATCCATATCACCAAAACGTCTTTCTTCCACCTCCGCAACATCACCCACCTACGTACACCCTTCTCCCAGTCTACTACTGAAATCCACATACATGCCTTCATCACCTCCAGACTCCACTATTGCAACAACCTCTTCTATGGTGTACCCTTTAATCATCTCCAGATATTGCAATACATACAGAATTCTGCAGGCCGCCTACTCACCCATACCCGGTCCAGAGATCATATCACCTCTGTCCTCCAACAGCTTCACTGGCTCCTTGTCCAATACCTTAACCAGTACAAGCTTCTTCTCCTCACGTACAAGTCCCTTCATAATATGACCCCTTCATATCTGACTGACTTACTGAGACCCCACCACCCCTCCCGCTCCCTCCACTCTGCAGACACCAACCTCCATCACACCAAACACCGGACTTAAAGGGGAAGTCCGGTCAACAAGGAAAAATCAGGATATCATTAGCTATACATAAAACAAATATGTTTGTGGTTATTTAATGAATTTAGTGTTAATCAGAAAAAAAAAAAAATTGTCGTCTGGATCATTGTGTATGGTGGGGGCCATTACTGCCCAAATATGGGCAATAATGGACGCCTGACATCACATCCTGAGAGGAGAGCCGACTGCAGTTCTCCGCGCATTACAAGCTAAATCAATAGGAGCTGTTGTGCCCAGCTGCGAAGAGAAACATCTATTTTGGATTTCCAGAGGACTACACCATTGAAATCCGTGAGATCTATTGTTAAAGAAACAATGCTCACGTGCATGGCAGTTGGATGTAACAATACATTGGGTAAAAGTGGAAAAAACATTAGTTTTTCCACCTTTCCAATTCATGATCCACTAAGGGTTCTTTTGTTGGAATGCCTACTTGAAGAGGGAGGATCTGCCATCGTACTTCTGGCCAGAGAGAAAACACGTCGTCTGTAGCCAACATTTGGAAGAAGAATGTCTTCAAGATGACATGAGACCGAGACTTTTCAGTAGGTTTTTCTTTTTTATAATGTAGAATTTGCCAGAACATTTGTTTACCCGACCAGAGCGGCGGAGGGATACAACACACTTAGAAACATTGCTCACTGTTGTGAAGCCCACTTATTTTATGCAACTTTGGTTTTATTTTTGCTAAAGTCACTTGTAAATTTCATGAGTTGCGGGTTGCAGTTTTTTTGGGCTTGTTTCTGAAAGTGAAGTCGATTGTTTGGGCTCTAAACTAAGTGATGCTGAAATATCCTGACAGGAGCAGAGAGTAAACTCAGAAGGAGCCGCTCTGCCTGTATTTTCTGCAGTTCACGGCTGCAATAACTGATGATAACTGCTGAAAGTAGATTAGGCGGTGCAGATCACCATTTTGAGCAGAGATTGGTTCTAAAGATGAGTTTTATACTCATCTTTTAACATTGCAAAACTCAACCCATAAACCGTACTTTAATGCTTATTTGTTGTCTTTTATGTCTCTAAAATGTAAAATTAGTATTTAAATTTAAATGCTTAATGCCATGTCTATCTTTGTTTAAGGGGTTAAAAAAAATATTTTGACATGAAAACGAATATTTATTTACAAGGAGACAGATAGGGCATTGGGACTTGTTCTACAGTTGATACCGCGAAAAAACGTCACAAACGTGGAGGTGGCAGTACTGTTCTTCACCAAGATGGCGGACCCCATAAAAAGACCTTCAAATGAAAATTACTCTTAATTAAAAAAGCTTATCATTTATTGAACAGTGTGTAATAATTTTAAATTTAAAGTACTTTCAGCAGTTTGAATTCTGATTTTGACCGGACTTCTCCTTTAAAGGTATACTATGCAACCGGGGTTGATTTTCCAGCGAGGCTCCCCCCAGAGGGTGAAAGTAAAAGTGCACTGTCGTAAAGATGCTCAGCTGTTCTCCTGGTTTCTCCGTCAAGCCAGGCGCGGTTGTTTTGAGCTTAGCAGACAGGCGAACGCAACGAATCACCATCCTGCTGTTCAAGCAGAGCTACGAGGGGGCGCCCTCCCCTCCCCTCCTCTCCGTCCCCGCCAGTGGAGTGAGGGGAGCGGGCGTCCCGAAACGACCTCCGCCCGGCCCGGGACCCGCTGGGCCCGGACGTCGGCTCGCGGGGGGGTTGGGGAGGGCGAGGGTCCCGGTCCGCGCGACGCGCTGGCCGTCTGTTTCCGTATGCCGCGCGGCCGCCGGGGCGTCTCGTCTTTCCTCTCTCCCCTCCGTTCCCCCCGACGCCCGGTGCCTCCCGAGCCGCGTCCGAGCGTCGCGCGGTACAGTTTGAGAACACAGATCAGCACACAGATGAGCGGTGAACTTTTAAACCCCGCGGTTCCGTCGCACAGTTTGAGATGTATATAAGTACCACGACCGAAAAACTCGTACAGTGTATGCCCGGCTTAACACAGTGAAAGTATGAACATGCACACACAGAGAGAGAGAAACCATCCCAATGTTACTTACAATCGCATCAGCAGAAACGCGAGGTCCGCGTCAGCCTTGCAGCCTTCTTTCTCTTTTAGCTCTCGCCATTCGGAAAAAGCTTTCCCGATGTTCACCCGTGTACGACTCTTCTCTCTTTCCAGAGCCCTTTTCCTCTTTCTTGTCTGCTCCGACATGGGCTTTCGCTGTTTTATCGTTGGTTCCGCCATGATAACTGCACAGATATCGCCACTGCGCTAGCAACGAGCATACGTTTCACTGGGGGCGTGTAGCAGTTCTCGCCGTAAAGCAAGACCGACTCTCGCGATCTTGCACGAGATTCTGAGCCTGTGGGCGCGGGCCGAGGGCTCCTGCAATGCGGTACCGCGCACGTGACGTCACCGCCTCAAGAGCAACGCCCCTTTTGCCGCTTAGGTAGGACAAACCGATAGAGAACGCACGTAGCAACCAGCAACAGAACCAGCGATATGACCGACTTTGCAGCCATTAAACTTTCCCAAGACGATGTCCCAGGCGCACGGTTTACTGGTCGCACTGTCGAAGAACACACCAACCTTCAGCTCAAACGATGGCTTGAGTGTCGAGGGCTTAAAAAGACCGGAAAACGGGCCGAGTTGATCGAACGGTAAGCTTTGTTTTTTTTACCATGATAGCCTATATGCTATCATGGTAGCAGGCGCTTCATTATTAACATGTCGGCCACCAAAATACTCCTCTTACCTGTTCACTACTTGATGTCGCTGGAATTGGGTCAGGATGTTCTTCGGTTGGGCCCTTTCCTCCGACAAAATGCTTGCTACATATGTAGGCCGACCGCACCAGTGTACCCATCGCACAGATTTCTCCTTGGCAGTCTTGAATTTCGTGAAAGTAATGAAGAAAACATCCTTCATATGCGGCCGATCAGCGTACCTCGAGTCGCTGTTTCACGTTCCATAGCAACAATGTTTAATAACCATGGTCTTAGATTTTGGAAAAAGCAGTCGTTTAAACGAGTAAAACCTAGGCTAACGCACGTCTCTTTTACAGCGAAACAGCGGCGGACTATGCAAGCTTGTCCTACCGCGTACCACGTGATGTGACGTCATCGTGACGTTACGTTTCTAAAAATAGCTCGCTCGCGGTACGCTATTGCAAGTGCGGTATTTCCCCCACAGACCACCAGGGCGGCCGAGAAAACCTTTGTTCAACCTGAAATGACTCATTTAATCATCCAAAACGGTATGGAACACATTAATTGTTGCATAGTGTGCCTTTAATGGGCCAAACCTTCGCTGCTGCTCCCCCCACCCTTTGGACTCACTGCCCCAAACCATCAGGATCTCACACTTGTTACAGAACTTCAAATCACATCTCAAAACCCACTTATTTAAACTAGCTGTTTGTTGGATGATTTTTCACATATTTCTGTGTTTTTAAGAATTGTTTTATAAAGCTTCTTTGAGTTTCCAGAAAAGCGCTATATAAGTTTGATGTATTATTATTATGATTAGATTTGATTCTTTGATTTAACTACTACTTTTTATTATAGTTTATTTTGCATTGTTTTTTCTTATGCGTTGTTGGTTTACAGTTCTTTGCAAAAATATTCAACCCCCTTGGCTTTTTTAATGTTCTGTTGCCTCACACCCTGTCAAGTACAATGGATTTTTGGATTATTGAGTTTGCACCATTTCATTTAAGGAGCATGCAGAACAGTAAAACACAGAATAAAATATCAGAAAACATCAGCGTAAAATGTTACATCTTCCCTGCAAAAAAGTCAGTTCTTTGTAGAGCTAGCTTTTAAAACCTTAAAGTGCTGATTACACAATATTGACCTTATCTGCCGTGTTTTGTAAACCAGCAAGTTATCCCAGATGATCCATTTAATATTTACAAGCACACCTGCATAACATCGTTTTAATCACAAAACCACAGCCATTTGTGCAAACTTTAGAAGTTTGTAGAGCCGCTTAGCAACTGAGGAAGGAGGCAGAAGTGGAATAAGTGTCATTTCCATCTAAGGTTTTTCCTAAAGTTCTGGGAGTTTTGTCCCGGGTTTCTCAGAAACTCCTGACACATATGGAATGAATGTTTTTTCGCCTCTCTATGTTTTGGTATATTTGGTATGAAGGTATATCTGTGGTTAATATTTGCATTGATATGATGAGCTGCTTGTTTAGTAAACTTTAATACACTGTAGTGTTTCTTCAGGGTTTCCAGCAGCGCTGTCTTGGCGAGGCAGCCGCCTCGCCAAACTCACGCTACCGCATCGCCAACATTCCAAAAAAAATCCAACTCGATATGCTTGCATGTTTATTTGAGGTTAACACGCGTTTTTTTGTTGTTGCTTTCTCATGTGCATATAGTGAATGGCAGGGAAAAAACACATGGATACCCCCCCCCCCCCCCCCGTTCCGCGAGTCGGTCCGCGAAAAACTTGTCGTCTCCCCCCCCAAACTCACCGCCTCGCCTAAGCAAATTCCTGCGGGAAACACTGCTCTTTGTTGTTTTGCAAATGAAAACAACAAACAGGAGTAAGCTGCTTGAGGGGGGGGGGGGGGGGGGGGGAGTGCTGGGAGGGGTCCTCACTAGGGGAGTAATTCGACGTAGAACTGCCACTGACAATAACCCAGCAATTTTGATAGAGAATTAGTCATAATTGGAACATTAAATGCAGTGCAGGTTTTGCAGCGCCGCACAGCCTCGGTAGCCAGACTTGCAACCGCTTATAATGAATGTGAGCTGACACATTAACTTTTAATTATCTGGTTTCCTTGCAACGCAGCAACCGTAACTGCACCACGTTCAATGTGAGCCCGGGGATAATTTAGACATTTCACATCAGATGTGGATTAACTTTGGTGAGTAACATCAGAAAGAGTGCTGCTGTCATGCTGAAGTTTAACTATTCCTTGAAAAAACATAAAAGTTTAGTAGCACCATTAAACACACTTTAGATAAAAGTGACAAAATATAGAGATTCTGAAAGCTTTTAGTTTTGAAATACCATGTTGGACTTTGACAAGTAACATCTGGAGAGATTCATCTGTCATCTTTAAGTGAAATTAGTCACCTGAAGAAAAGAATTGTGTTGTTTTAATATTTAATGAGGGTAATCAGAGTTAACAAAACATGTTCATGTTCACCAGCAGACCTGAAGATTTAAAATATAACAAAGCAGTAAAAATAATATCAACTAACTCAAGTTATATGTAAAAATAAATAGGTAAAACGGTCGATAAACGTCAAACATACTGCTTTTATTTTGAAGAGGTCTTTTTAAGCCCTCGACACTCAAGCCATCGTTTGAGCTGAAGGTTGGTGTGTTCTTCGACAGTGCGACCAGTAAACCGTGCGCCTGGGACATCGTTTTGGGAAAGTTTAATGGCTGCAAAGTCGGTCATATCGCTGGTTCTGTTGCTGGTTGCTACGTGCGTTCTCTATCGGTTTGTCCTACCTAAGCGGCAAAAGGGGCGTTGCTGTTGAGGCGGTGACGTCACGTGCGCGGTACCCCATTCATGGTGTTCGCGTGACCTACAAAAACCACGTGAGGACTGGCTGGACTGTCGTTTTTAAAGTTGAGGTTGGCTCTACCTCGATGTTTCTACCGACTAACAAAGAGTTTACTATTTTACTTCTCCACGGGGCACATCTTGGCTTTAAAATAATCCATCAATCTACAAAAATGTCTCTAAACTGTAGCTGACATGAAGGCATACAAACCTAATCTGTGCAGCAGAACTCTGGGGTTGAAATCAGCCTCTAGGATGTTGAGACGCAGTTTATCTTTGTCTTCTCTTGTATCTGTGTCTGAAGTCTCTCCCTCTGTTGCTCCCAGCCACCGTAGAAGCTGCTGTCTCCACATCTCTGTTGTTCGCTTCTCTTCAAATGTTGCTTTAACAGCTACTGAGCAGCTAGAGCGCAGCTTTCACCCAGACTCCGTTGTTCTGGACAAGATGGAGAAATTCCCTCTGCGGTGGGAGGAGGAGGTGTCACTGCGCGAACAGAATAACTTCCGGGTCACCAAAAGTAATGTAATTACGGTACTGAAAATACTTATTTCTATCCTTAAATCATTAAAGAGGCTAAGCTACATCGTATACAAAATATTGAAGACTTTTCTGAAAGAAATTGATGCGTTTTACTTTCTCTCCATTGTATTGCTTGACATCATCGGACATGCTCAGAGCAGTCTGGGAATATTTTATTGCATGACGTTTATCTTTATTGTCTAAATGCACTCTATTAGCTTTGTAATCTGTTTAAACAGGACTGGAAAAATGTGTTAAATAAGGTGAATTATAAGGTGAATACATACATCTTTTTACATACATACTGTACATCATACTTTTTTTTCTCCTTTTCTTTTTGATTCACTGTATATATGAAAATACGCTGTAAATAACTGATGCACCTTTTCCTATTTTTGGCACCTTCTTCTGACTATTGAGCCGATGGGACAAGTGACAAAAACCAAAAAAAAAAAAAAAAAAAAATTTAGCTGCTTTTATTTCTTCACTGCATGTGCCCTCTTATTTCATTTTTCTTTTTAATTTACCTCAATGTTATGTTTGTCTGTGTACTCTTAGATTGGTAGAGTATGTCTTGTCTTCTTCACCGTGGGATAGTGAGTAACGTAATTTCGATCTCTTTGTATGTCTGGAGCATGTGAAGAAATTCAAAATAAAGCTGACTTGACTTGAATTTCTCCAACGGGAGATCAATAAAGCTTATCTTATCTATCATATTTATATATACACATACACTATATTATGGATTCACCCTCTGGTGGACACGTCGTGAATAAGTGAAGACCTCGTCATTAAAACAGGGAAGAGAACAAAGAACATAACAAAACCAATGCATACATTATTACAATACATTTATTGAATACAAAATACATATGCAAATCAAATAAATGAACAAAAAAAACAGAATATTCAAAATCAGATACATTTCGATACATACTATATGTGTTTATAGCAGGTTTTTTATGTACTTTAAGAAATGGTGTATATATTTCCCTTATTACAATTGAGAAACATTTTTGCTATTAAAAAAACAACAACTACGATCTTGCTCTATATCCTGTAAAGTGACTTAAGAAAACTTCAAATTAAAACATGTACAGTAAATCAAACAACATTGTAAATTAAAGAGCAAAAAAACTCATGCCCACATTTCCTACTACCCCAAACTATACACACAAAGAACAGGCGAGAAAAAAACTTTAACTAGGCCTTAAAACCTACATGAAATACTGGTTAGGCCAAAATGGGTAGTAGTTGGAAAAGTTTAACAGGGGTAAGAAAAGAATTCAGAGAGAGAAAATTTTATATAAAACATTAATAACTGACTGTACAAACATCTTAAGAACATTGCAAAAAGGCACATGTAGCATTAGAGAAAAGTAAAACCATATATGACCAATACATATGTGTTTTATTGCAAACCGTTTACACTTTGATAAGTAAAAATATACTTCAAGGTTTCCTCCTGTCTTCTCAGACCATGGCCCTGGGTGGATAAAGGCTGCAATGCGTCTGCACACATTTTACTTATAAATTCAGATTAAGGCGTGAAACACATTGCAGTATATAAGTAGCCTGAGAACAAGGCTTTTATGAACATATATCCGAAGAAACAGAACTGGCAATCGGCCATAACCAGTGAATCTATATAGCTTGAAACTAAATATATTTAATCTGCTGGTTTAATGCCATGTTCTTGAATCTATGCATCAAATAATGTTGCACCTTCATTATTATTATTATTATTCTCTCATCTTTTTTAACTTTGGTTTTCTTCTATATTAATATATGCTTTATACACGTTCTGTGAACGCTGTTTATGCAGTTCTGTACAGGTATCTGATGTAATGTACAGTGGTTAAACACATTTAAAAAAAAAAAAAAAAAAAGATGTTCATCATGATGGGCTTCACAGTGGCGCAGTGGGTAGCACCATGCAGCAACAAGGTTCTGGGTTCAAATCCAACCCTGGGCCTTTCTGCATGGAGTTTTCATGTTCTCCCTGTGCATGTGTGGGTTCTCTCTGGGTACTCCGGCTTCCTCCCACAGTCCAAAAACATGACTGTTAGGTTAATTGGCTTCTCCAAATTGTCCTTAGGTGTGAATGGTTGTTTGTCCTGTTTGTCTCTCTGTGTTGCCCTGCGACAGACTGGCGACCTGTCCAGGGTGTACCCCGCCTCTCGCCCAGTAAACGCTGGAGATAGGCACCAGCAACCCTGCGACCCCATGAGCGATTAAGCGGGTCAGAAAATGGATGAACGGTCATGGTCCAATATTTAACTCAGCTAAACAGAAGAAAATTACATTATTTCAGGAGAATATTTACGCAAATACAAAGATATACAAAAAGAACCCCCCGCCCCGAAAAAAGACAAAAGAATAAAAATGTAAGATAAACAAATTATTGCCTACTGGAAGTTATTCTGTTCGTACATGCGCAAATGAGCTGATGGAATGGATTGTACTACTGGTACGGATCGGGCAGTGACGACTGATCTCCATTTATTTACTGGATTGCGCAGTGGCCGTTGATAGTACAGGTCGCTGTGAAGTCACCAGCCGCCATTTTGGTACTCCCTATTTTCCCCCAGTAATTAGGGAGTAGGTGTCCTACAGCATCGAACAAAAGTTGTGCTTGTATATAAGTGACCATGACAAAAAAGCCTGCCGGTGAAATTTATACAGCTTGATAGGAAGTTTATGTTCATCAAAATTACAAACCAAGAAAAAGGTTAAACCCCCAAGTTTCGAAAAAAATGTGATAAGGGACAATATTCCATGTAGAACTTTGAGATGCAGAGAACTGACAAATGCAATTTATCTTAAAAGTGTTATTTAAGGTAGAGAAAGATAAACAGTTAAGCCTTCCATTTTCAAATGAGTTAGTTAAAGTAGATTTTTGAATGTAATGGGTCGTATTCTTCCAAACAAAGTTAAAGAACAATTTGTCAATTTCTTTTTCAGCACTTTTATCAAGATCTAAAGGCTGAGGAGCATAAGTGAGCCGATAGATTTCTTCAGCCTAAGAAGAATACGACCTCGTAATGAAAGATCCCTTAACAACCACTGATTAAATTTTAGCTTTTAAAATTAGGGGCTCAAAATGTAAGGAGCTTCGATTTTTTACTGGTGCTTCTTGTTGGAGCTGACATTTCAGCGCAACCACCACTAAAATACACGGGAAAGAAAAAAACAAGCAAAGAGAAAAAACTGGCCAGTATGAAACAGTAGAAAATTGTATAAGAACAGTATACAGTAGTATGAAAGCATAAAAAGGGTGTAAAAAAGAAACAAATAAAAATAAAATAAGGATGTGTAATGATTATGTGACATAGCACAACTAAAAAGAGGCGCAGCATTGCACGGGTGACACATTAAGGTGAAGAGCCTTTGGTCTCGGGTCTTGGAAATAGTTTCCAAATCTGTCAAATGTACTTTGGAAAATGCCGTTATATTGTTAAAGGGTGGGTCTAAGTGTTGACGCAATAAAGAAATGGATCCTTATAAAACTGCAAGTTGAATAATGACCGATGGTCGGTATCAAACTACCCCTTCTCCCTATGCTAAGTAATGGGATTAAGATAATAAAATATACGCTATGTCTTAACCATAATAAATAAAATAAAAAAAACAAAGCTGGAAATTTAATACATCATTGATTAAAGATGAAGAATTTAAGAAATATTTTAAAGAAGAGCGTGCTTGTGTGCAATTAACCAACCTGGTTACAAAGTGGCTTAAATATTACAAAGTCAATGTTTTGGAGTGGTCATTACAACCCATGTTCTCAATCCTATTGAAAATTAGCAGGCAGAGCTGAAACTGCATGTGTGAGCAAAGTGATGTGAAAACCTGGCTCAATTACACCAGTTCTGTCAGGAGGAATGGGCCAAAGTTCCAGCCAACTCTTGTGATAAACTTGTGGAAAGATATTAAAAATATTTGACCCAAATTATACATTTTGAAGGCAAAGGTACCAAATATTAACAAAAATGTAAATAAACTTCTTACCTTCAAGAATGTAATAAAACAATGTCTAAAAAAGTTCCCTCAAAATTCTGGCATTTACATATTAGAAATCATTTTGGTAATCCTAATGGATTTAATATTTCATGGCTGACAGCGCGGGAAAAAAAAGCATATATGTTCCTTTTTATATAGTGTATGTAAACCTCTGGTTTCAACTGTGTGTTACCTTAACCAGGCACAGTGTACATCACTCACTTATCAAGGATAAACATCTGTGTTTCTCCAACTTAAAATCTGTACCTACAAGTTAACTAAAAGCAACCAGTCAGAAAAAAACACTGTTTATAAGGTAGGTAAAATATCAGACAAGCTTAAAGACAGAGTGTGTAACTAATTTGGCATTTAATCAAGTATTGCTTTTGTTAATACATATCTTGTAAAGTCAAACATCACATCAATAATGAAAGCATTCTCATAGCTTAGAAATAGTAGTTTAAGAATACACAGGTCCCTGTACACCCACTGGGAGGCGACATTTTGCCTCACTAGTTCTAATTTCAGCAGAACTAGGGCAAACCTGCCGTAAAAAGGACAAACCTGCCAGTCATAGACGCCCCCCCCCCCCCCATCTGTCTCTGAAGACATGGGGTTGGCAGAAGTATAGAAGAACAAAGACAATGTAGATCACTCTATTTGCCATTTTCATTTGAAATGGACTATCCATACTTATAAGACAAAGCAAAAAGAAAAAGAAGTAAGACAGCAGGTAAGTTATTTCAATATAAAACTGATGTTTATTCTAGAAACAGGGCATCGAAGTCCAGCAACTTCTCTGTCCTCCCAGCAGAAACAGCTCATTGTTTTTTTTTCTCTCTCTCTCCTCTATGTGTGTACACAGAGTGACGGAGGGATATTTCAGCCAACTGGTTCACACTTTCTGTTGCCAAACACAGAAGCTGGACTCTTTACTGGTGTATATAATCGCCTATATCAGACCCCAAATAAGTGGCTAACTGTAACAAAACAAGCCCAAAAAACTATGACACAAATTTATAAGCAATTTAAGAAAAAACAAAAAAAGCGGCCTTGGCAACCGTGCCAAAAACCATTTCACATGATGACCGTAGCTATTAACAATAGCTAATACATGGAAGATATGTGTACATTGTCACATTTATGATACTCCACGGCTCTTAGAGTAGACATTATGGCGAGGTTATTTGTAATTCATTTAGCGCACTGTATGGTGGAGAAGTGTGAAAATCTTACACAGTGGGCATTAAAGAAACCTCACTACCATGAAGGGTGGGCCTAGTGCGTAAAGCACCTCATAGACTGAGAACACACCTCAGCTACAGCTCAGAACAAATGAAATACAGTGAAAAAACTTGAAATCTTTTAAGACAAATCTATAAATTAGCAAGTGAAGACTTCTGCCTTTAATGACAAAGCACATCTCAAAAGCACACTATAGCAATGCAGTTTGACATAGTATTCACAGAAGAGCCTTTTTATCTCCTGTATGGATTCTCATGTGTCTGTTTAGACTTGATTTGTAGCTAAATCTGTGTCCACATAGTTCACAGCAGAAAAGTTTCTGCCCTGTGTGGATTCTCATATGTGTGTTTAAAGTTCCTTTTTGGCGAAATCTTTGTCCACATAGATCACAGCAGAAAGGTTTATGCCCTGTGTGGATTCCCATGTGTTGATTTAAATTTGATATACGGCTAAATCTTTGTCCACATACATCACAGCAGAAAGGCTTCTGTCCTGTGTGGATCAACATGTGTGTTGTTAAACTTCCTTTTAGCCTAAATCTTTGTCCACATAGATCACAACAGAAAGGCTTCTGTCCTGTGTGGATTCTCATGTGTGTATTAAAATGATCTTTCTGTCTAAATCTTTTTCCACAAAGATCACAACAGAAAGGCTTCTGTCCTGTGTGGATTATCATGTGTGTGTTTAAACTTCCTTTTTGGCTAAATCTTTGTCCACATAGATCACAACAGAAAGGCTTCTGTCCTGTGTGGATTATCATGTGTGTGTTTAAACTTCCTTTTTGGCTAAATCTTTGTCCACATAGATCACAACAGAAAGGCTTCTGTCCTGTGTGGATTCTCATGTGTGTATTTAATTTATCTTTCTGTTTAAATCTTTTACCACATAGATCACAACAGAAAGGCTTCTGTCCTGTGTGGATTCTCATGTGTGTATTTAAATGATCTTTCCTTCTAAATCTTTGTCCGCATAGATCACAACAGAAAGGCTTCTGTCCTGTGTGGATTCTCATGTGTGTATTTAATTTATCTTTCCGTTTAAATCTTTTTCCACATAGATCACAACAGAAAGGCTTCTGTCCTGTGTGGATTCTCATGTGTCTGTTTAAAGTGTGTTTCCCAAGTGTTTTGCCACAGTCTTCACGGCTAACCTTCATTCCTGTCTGGACTTTCCTTTGTGAATCCACATTTTTGTTCTCTGGATAACATTTCTTATATGCAGAGTCTGATATGCATTTCAGCTCAGAGAGAGGTTTCTCTACATCACTGTCCTCTTCATCTTTCTTAGTGTCTTCAGTCTCTAAATAAATGAAAACATCTCTATGATCTGTTATTCTGATAGTTTCTTCATCATCATTCTCTTCTGGAAGCTCTCTCTCTTTAATCTGGTCTGGATAAAGCTGTGAGAGCAGCAGAGACTGTTCATCATCCAGACTCTTTATGGGAGGAGCAGCAACTGGAAATTTCATGGCATTAATCACCTCCTTCCCATTAAGCTGCTCTCCTGGCAGACTGATGTAGACTTCCTTCTGTTCCTCCTTTATGTGGGGGGGCTTTGGGTCATGCAGGTCGGCACAAGGTCTGTGGTCTAAAGAAGCTTCTTCTTTAACAATCAGTTTCTGGGTAGCATCTGCAGAAAACAAACACATTTGACATAGTAGAGGAGATTTTTATCTAAGCCTGAACTGAGGCATAAATGTATATTAGTTAGTTCTGGTAGTGAGACGACGTTGGTGCGTTTTGGCTGCGCTTCTCTGTGCAAAAAGTCAGACACAATCAAACTACTCCCTGTTTCTGGATTGTGCTCTGCTTTGGTCGCCTGGTCTCAATGTCCATGCCCAAGCTTATAAACATTTTGTCAACACTTACACTCAAATCTGCCCGCTCCAAATTCTACTCAGACATTATCCGTTCCATTTCCTCAAACCCCTGCTCTCTATTTTCTACATTTACAAATCTCACCAAACCACAAGAGAAGATTACCTCCACATTCACAACAGAAAGGTGCAATATCTTCCTGACAGCTTCTCATACAAAAGTCCAAACCATTAATAACACCTCGCTGACATCCACCTCCTCTCCACTAGTACCTACAGTTTCCCTTCTTACATCCCTCAGCTTCACTTGTTTCTCTCCCCTGTTCCTCTCAGACACCACCAAACTTCTCATAAACATGAAATTCGCCCCTTTATCTTGATCTCATTCTGTCTCCCCTCCTTAAAACCTGTAATCTTCACCCTAGTCCCTCTCAGAACTCATATTATAAACACTTTACTTATCACAGGTATTGTCCCATACCCACTGAAACTTGCCACCATTACACCCGTCCTGAATAAAACTGGCCTCAATCCTGATCACCTTGAGAACTTCAGACTCATCTCAAATCTACACTCAAAAATCCTGGAACGCTCAGTCATCTCCCAACTCAACCGACATCTTCACACCTCTCAGTTGTTTGAAACTTTTCAATCTGGATTCTGCACCCACCATAGCACAGAAACTGCCCTGCTCAAAGTCACCAATGACATCCTCCTCACAGCGAACTTTTGTTCCACGTCCATCCTTCTTCTCCCCGACCTCTACACCGCTTTTGATACAATAAATCACAACATCCTTCTCCACCGTCTTCAGTCCATCAGCATCTCCGGTACAGCACTCCTTTGGTTCACCTCTTACCTCTCCAACCATTACCATTATGTTTCCATTAACAACACTCCAAAAAAAAGGTAAAAAACAAAGCAACTGGACTTGTTTTCTGTAGTTGAAGACGTTTCGCTTCCTCTCCAGGAAGCTTTCTCAATTCAAAAAGTCTGGAGTAATGTGGAGTGCCCAGCTTTATACTACTGCCAACAAAGGCCTTGTAATGGCTTAGATAACATGCAAATTCAACAGAAACAGGTCCACCCCTTAGTAATGGGCAGTCATTAAAGTAATTTTCTCTCTTAAATTAGATGGCTCGTAGCCTCGTGAGACCATCCTGATCTCGCGAGCTTTCAAGGTTTCACTCGCAGATCAGTCTGGCTACTTTCCGTTTCAAGAAAATTTGGAGCCGTTCACCAAACGAACGTCCAATCAGCGTTGGCTTTGAGGCGGGTTGAGGTGTGACACAATGAGAAGCGCGACAGTTCAGTCTAAAGAACATGGCGGTTTCAGCCGATGAAACTAGCGTTAGCGTGGCTACCGAGCAAGTTTTATCGGAATTACAGAGTATTTCTTTGCTGAGCTAACAAGCCTTTACCTGCAGCAGCAAGAGTAGCTTGGCTTGTGGTTGTGTCTTCGTCGTCGCTCTGTTACGAGCGACGACAAAGCATGTTGACGAGTACGTCATATGCTTCGTTGATCTGATTGGTTTATTTGGCCCGTCTATCAGCAACATAGGCCAATCAGCTAACCAGTATTTTCGCCCCTTCCCAAAATTACTTCAACGGAAGGTTTCCAGATGGATATGCGGAGCAAATCCATCTGGCGGAGTCAGGTTAGATGGCTCGGTGGACAAAATCAAGTTTACCAGAGAGGATGCCAAACCTAATGACTCCTCGTTACAGAGGAGTGGACCAGTTTCCGTTTTAATCTGCTGCCTTAATGACTTTAATGACTTCCCATTACTAAGGGGTGGACCTGTTTCTGTTGAATTTGCATGTTATCTTAGCCATTACAAGGCCTTTGTTGGCAGGAGTATAAAGCTTGGCACTCCACATTACTTCAGACTTTTTGAATTGAAAAAGCTTCCTGGAGAGGAAGCGAAACGTCTTCAACTACGGAAAACAAGTCCAGTTGCTTTGTTTTTTACTTTTTGTTGGATTGACCATGACCCGGATGACTGAGAATCTTCACCAGCATTAACAAAATTAAATCCCATACTTCCCTCGTCACTTATGGTGTTCCCCAAGGTTTGGTGTTGGGCCCCCTCCTCTTCATTATTTACATGTTACCCTTTGGACAGATAATTTGTCATCATTGACTCCATTTTCACTGTTATGCCGATGACACTCAACTTTACATATCAACAAAATCAATAACCCCAGTGTTTCTCTCTACTCTCACTCACTGCATCTCTGACATTAAAACCTGGATGGACAACAATTTTCTAAAACTCAACAGCAATAAAACAGATCCCCTCATTACTGGTTCAAAATCCCTCCTCCCTTCTGTTTGAAAATTCAGCCTCACTATCGATGATCACTTTTCCCCATCCTTCTCCGTTTGTAACCGAGGCGTCATCCTGGACTCTTGCCTGTCATTTCAAACGCATGACCAAAACGTCTTTCTTCCACCTCCGCAACATTGCCCGCCTACGTTCACCCTTCTCCCAGTCTACTACTGAAATCCTCATACATGCGTTTATCACCTCCAGACTCCACTACTGCAACAGCCTCCTCTATGGTCTTCCCTTCAATCATCTCCAAATATTACAATACATACAGAATTCTGCAGCCCGGCTACTCACCCATATCCGGTCAAGAGATCACATCACCCCTGTCCTCCAGTAGCTTCACTGGCTCCCTGTCCAATACCTTATCCAGTACAAGCTTCTTCTCCTCACGTAGAAATCCCTTCATAATATGGCTTCTTCGTATCTGACTGACCTACTGAGACCCCACCACCCCTCCCACTCCCTCCACTCTGCAGACACCAACCTCCATCACACCCATTACCCGCACCAAAAACACAGGATGTTAAAGGCATACTATGCAACATTTTTCAGTTAATTAATGTGTTCCATACCGTTTTGGATGATTAAATAAGTCATTTCAGGTCGAACAAAGGTTTTCTCGGCCGCCCTGGTGGTCTATAGGGGAAATACCGTACTTGCAATTGCAGGAGCCCTCGGCCCGCACCCACTGGCTCAGAAGTCTGGTGCATCGCGAGAGTCGGTCTTGCTTTACGGCGAGAACTGCTACACGCCCCCAGTGAAAGGCATGCTCATTGCTAGCGCAGTGGCAATATTTGTGCAGTTATCATGGCGGAACCAGCGATAAAACAGCGAAAGCCCATGTCGGAGCAGGCAAGAAAGAGGAAAAGGGCTCTGGACAGAGAGAGGAGTCGTACACGGGTGAACATCGGGCAAGCTTGTTCCGAATGGGCAGAGCTAAAAGAAAAAGAAGGCTGCAAGGCTGTCGCGGACCTCGCGTTTCTGCTGATGCGATTGTAAGTAACATTGGGATGGTTTCTCTCTCTCTCTGTGCATGTTCATACTTTCACTGTTAGTCATTGTTTGTACTGCCGTTTTTTCGACTTTTCGTTGCGTTCGCCTGTCTGTTAAGCTCAAAACAACCACGCCTGGCTTGACGGAGAAACCAGAACAGCTGAGCATCTTTACGACAGTGCACTTTTACTGTCGCCCTCTGGGGGGAGCCTCGCTGGAAAATCAATCCCGGTTGCATAGCAGTGTTGGGTAAGTTACTTTAAAAATGTAATCCGTTACAGTTACAAGTTACTTTGTTTAAAATGTAATTGTAGTGTAACTTTTTCGATTACTTTTAAAAAGTAATGTAACTAATTACTTTTGATTACTTTTTAATTACTTTAAGGTTTTAATGAGTATTGATCCATGTTCAACATTTAATTTTTGAGAACTGAATGTGAACCTTAAAAAAGCACTAAGCTGAAAGGGACCTGCAGACAGGCAATCACAGGATGTCCACAAGTGTGTGTGACGATTTTTAAGTTTAAAACAAGGAGGATGGATTTTTCGGCAACTCCTTGCCAAAAATTGCATCCCCTGCTATCTCAGAGGAATTGACACTTGTATGACTCTATTCCTGTATATCCATCAGTAGTTAAAGGACAAGAGTCAGCAAATGCAAATTCTGCCCTGTAAAACAATGACAGCACAATTGTTGCTGTATGATCTGAAGCCCCATTTGGAGCTTTTAAACAGGCTTTGAAAAACTTTGATAATTTGCTGCTGTAATATTATAGATTTTTTAGAATAAAAAGCTAGCAGATGTGCATAATCAAAAATAACAGAAATACAATTATAGAGCATTCAGTATTGTAAGAAAGCCCAAACTGTTTCTGGATAAATACATTATTGTATGAGTTAAGTTCTGTTCCGTTTTCTGCCTTTTTCGTTGTAAAACTGAAATGTCCCATGCTCCTGAATGCACCATAGCTTTCCGACGCTCACGAACGCAACACTGTGAACGCTGAGCTGTGTAGACGCGCGTTTGATTTTCCGCTTAGGACAAAGTTTTGCAGTTTCACAACACACGTCGGCTCTCACGGTTTATTGTTGTGTGTGAATAACAAGAGACTTGTTGCATCTTTCTCTTCCTTAAAATGAAGCGAAATAAAACCGTGAAACGTCCGCTCGCTTGCTGTTCTTTCAGAAGGCTCCACCAGCACAGGATGGATCATCAGAGTGATAGAGACAAGGAGCCGTAGCGGGGAAACGGCGATACAGGGCGCGAAGCAATAAAAATATTACATATTTCGCAAAAGTTTTTCTTTATATTTTAAAAAAAATGTAACTAAATTTGTAATTCTTAATATTTTCGGAAGTAACTGTAACTGAATTATATATTTTCTCATTGTAACTGTAACGAATTACAGTTACTCTTTTTTTGTAATTAAATTACGTAACGTCGTTACATGTAATCCGTTACTCCCCAACACTGTTGCATAGTATACCTTTAAAGGGGGCGAGCCTTCGCTGCTGCTCCCCCCACCCTTTGGAACTCACTGCCCCAAACCATCAGCAACTCAGACTCGTAACAGAACTTCAGATCACATCTCAAAACCAACTTATTTAAACTAGCTGTTTGTTGTATGATCTTTCACATATTTCTGTGTTTTTAAGACTTCTTTTATAAAGCTTCTTTGAGTTTCCAAAATGCGCTATATAAAGTTTGATGTATTATTATTTTATATTATTAGAATTGATTCTTTGATTTAACTACTACTTTTTATTATTGTTTATTTTGCATTGTTATTTCTTATTCGTTGTTTTTTTTACAGTTCTTTGCGAAAATATTCAACCCCCTTGGCTTTTTTCATGTTCTGTTGCCTCACACCCTGTCAAGTATAATGGATTTTTAGATTATTGAGTTTGCACCATTTCATTTAAGGAGCATGCAGAACAGTAAAACACAGAATAAAATAACAGAATACAGTAGCGTAAAATGTTACATCTTCCCTGCAAAAAAGTCAGTTCTTTGTAGAACTATCTTTGTAACCTTAAAGTGCTGATTACACAATATTGACCTTATCTGCCGTGTTTTGTAAACCAACAAGTTATCCCAGATGATCCATTTAATATTTACAAGCACACCTGCATAACATTGTTTTAATCACAAAACCACAGCCATTTGTGCAAACTTTAGAAGTTTGTAGAGCTGCTTAGCAACTGAGGAAGGAGGCAGAAGTGGAATAAGTGTCATTTCCATCTAAGGTTTTTCCCAAAGTTCTGGGAGTTTTGTCCCGGGTTTCTCAGAAACTCCTGACACATATGGAATGAATGTTTTTTCGCCTCTCTATGTTTTGGTATATTTGGTATGAAGGTATATCTGTGGTTAATATTTGAATTGAAATGATGAGCTGCTTGTTTAGTAAACTTTTATACACTGTAGTGTTTCTTTGTTGTTTTGCAAATGAAAACAACAAACAGGAGTAAGCTGCTTGAGGATGGGTGGGAGTGCTGGGAGGGGTCCTCACTAGGGGAGTAATTCGATGTAGAACTGCCACTGACAATAACCCAGCAATTTTGATAGAGAATTATAGTCATAATTGGAACATTAAATGCAGTGCAGGTTTTGCAGCGCCGCACAGCCTCGGTAGCCAGACTTGCAACCGCTTATAATGAATGTGAGCTGACACATTAACTTTTAATTATCTGGTTTCCTTGCAACGCAGCAACCGTAACTGCACCACGTTCAATGTGAGCCCGGGGATAATTTAGACATTTCACATCAGATGTGGATTAACTTTGGTGAGTAACATCAGAAAGAGTGCTGCTGTCATGCTGAAGTTTAAGTATTCCATGAAAAAACATAAAAGTTTAGTAGCACCATAGCACAAAATATAGAGATTCTGAAAGCTTTTAGTTTTGAAATTCCATGTTGGACTTTGACAAGTAACATCTGGAGAGATTCGTCTGTCATCTTTAAGTGAAATTAGTCACCTGAAGAAAAGAATTGTGTTTTAATATTTAATTAGGCTAATGAGAGTAAACACCAGCAGACCTTAAGATTTAAAATATAAC